>CABHPH010163150.1:0-25272 GCA_902168325.1 Peromyscus nudipes
AGGAGTTGGACGATGGTGTCCAGGCCCTGGATGCAGGCATGCCTGAGGCTCACCTCTGAATGGGAACCAGTTCATTCTCCTATTGTTTGCTTTGGCTTTTCTGTTGCTTGGAGCCCAGATTCTGCCCTCAGAACTCCAGTCAGAGGGTTTTCCTCAGCTCCCCACACTACAAACAATCACATCTGGTCATTCACGCTCAGCTGGTTATTCCCACCAAAGGGAAGAGATGGGACAAACATGCTAAAGGTGGTTGGGCACACTGCTAGTGAACGGTACAGGAGTGAGAGCCACACACGTGTGCAATCCACGGCTGTGTGTGGTGATGCATGGCTGTAATCCCAGTACTCTGGAGGCAAAGGCAAGAGGATTGCTCAAGTTCAAGGCTAGCCTGAGCTACAAAGCAAGTTCTAGGCTAGTCAGGGCTATATAGTGAGACCCTGTCCAAAAAGGAAGGAATGCAAGGAGGGGGGGAGGGATGTGTGTGTAGGGTGTGTGTGTGTGGAGAATTAGAGGGGATCCCTGGGCAGGACTGCCCAGCACAGGTACAGACACACACCTTCCCACAGGTTGTTACGGGTTCCATTTAATACTGTGTACCAGGCCCTGTGCTAGGGCTGAAGGTGTCCACCCTGCAACCCTGGGCCCTTCAGTCTAGGGTCGGTTAGTCCCCAGGAAGTCGCTGGTACAGAGCTGTGTAACACCCATCTCAGGGGAGGTTAGAGGCACACAGGGGTGACAGGACTTGCCCAAGGTCCCTGGGCTGAAGAGAGGCAGAACCAGCTGCGGACCAGATGTGCCTGGCCCCAAGCCTAGGGCCTTTGCCCCTGGCCACCGGGTAGCAGGGGCAGGGCTGGGCCACAGCTCCTCTGAGGCTGTTCTGCCTAACTGCCCTCAAAGCAGTTTAAAAAGTTAAAAGGAACAGAAACACACAGTGTCCTGGGACTTGCTTGCCCCAGTGCTCAGGGACATCAGTAATGATTTCCTGGGAGCCTCTGTCATCCCAGATGACAGCCTCTCTCACGAGTCTGCCCTCCACCCCTGGGGCCCAGCTAATGTGGACTTCATAACTCCTGTGTCCCAGGACCTCCAGTGGTGCTCAAACAATGGCCCCTGGGCTGCTGTTTATTGAGATAGGTAAGGCAACAGAGGAGGAAATGAGCCCTGCTGAGGGAAAGGCAGGTTAGGAAGGCAGGAAGAGACAGGGAGGGAGGGAGGGAGGGAGGGAGGAAGGGAGGGAGGGAGGGCTCGCTAGAACCCATCTCCCAGGCTCTACAGCAATGCCACATAGCTGAGAGTGTGCATCCATCTGGGGGAGGAAAAGAAGGCTCCAGGCTGCATAGCAAGTCTATCACAGCCTACCGCAACCCAGCCAGCACACACCACCACACTCACTGGGGCTGGCTGCACTCACACCTGCAGATACGGAAACTGAAGCCCAGAGGCAAAACCACAAGCCCAGGCAATGCAGAGTATATGCAGCCAGTGGAGCAGAGCGGGCCTTGACTGTGGTGTAGCTGGCCCCTGGAACTCCCTCCGGGCCCAGCCCATCCTTCCAGCCCAAGCTGGGCCCTCCTTTCCTGGGGTCTCCTTCTGTCTCACTCTGTGGCCTCAAAGCCCCTTAGGTTCTATCCCAGCCCATGTGAGCCCTAAACCGCCAGCCCCCTGTTGTCCCGTCTCCTCCATTAACTTCTGGCCCATCACTGAAAGCACATCTGTGTGAAGCCTATCAAAGCCATATGCACATACCCAGGGCATACAACTGGAGCACACATCTGGGGTGGGGCTTCCAATGAGCTTCCGCATCTGGGCTCATCTGGTAGAGCTCATTTGGTCTTCCCAGCACTGGGTGTGGGTGAAAGAGGATCTTGGTCTTGGAGGCAGTAGACCTGGGGTCAAGCCCCATGCTTTACCCACCCATCCCGCTGATGGTCAAGCCCCATGCTGTACCCACTCATCCCGCTGATGGTCAAGCCCCATGCTGTACCCACCCATTCCGCTGATGGTCAAGCCCTAGGGGTCCCTGTTACCAGAGTGATAAAGGAGTCATAAGAAAAGACTGCATGAACAGGAGGCAGCAGGTGCAAAGGCCCAGAGGCCATGAAATACTGGAGGAATTGTGAGTGATCCAGTGTGTGTCACAGCTGGGGCGGGGCAAGTGAGGAGTCTGCCTTTGTGTGTGTGTGTGTGTGTGTGTGTGTGTGTGTGTGTGTGTGTGTGTGTGTGTGTGGGTTTGGGAACTGTGTGTTTGTTTCTTGTTTTATTGAGGTGGGTTAGCCTTAAACTCTTTTGTTTCTATTATCTATCTATCTATCTATCTATCTATCTATCTATCTATCTATCTATTGAGATGGGGTCTCTCTATAGGGCTGGCCTCGAACTCACAGAGATCGCCTGTATGGTTTTGAACTCTTTGGGTTTTTTGTTTTTTTTATTTTTGTTTTTTGAGACAGGGTTTCTTTGTGTGGCTCTGGCTGTCCTGGAACTCACTTTGTAGATCAGGCTGACCTCGAACTCACAGATCCACCTGCCTCTACCTCCAGAGTGCTGGGATTAAAAGCGTGGACCACCATCACCCAGCTGGTCTTGAACTCTTAATTCTCCTGCCTTGGCCTCCCAAGTGCTGAGAGTACAGATGTGAATGAACCACTGTACTCGGCTCTCATCCTGATTTCATTTGCTCACATTTTTCTTTTCTGTTGTTTTGTTTGTAACGTTTCTAATATTTAAAAGCCATGGACCAGAGGCGCAGCTCAGTGGTAGAGCACTGGCCCTGGGTTCCACCCGGCACTGCAAAAATTAGTTAATTAAATATAAAGGCTCAGGCCCGTCTCTTCTAGACTGAGCTAGAGTCCAGGGCTGGTGGCTCCAGTGTGTCTGTGACCAGCTTGTGACTCTGCTTTGGAGCTCAGGTCACTGTGCTCTAGGTGTGGTGGGGCAGGTCGGGGCCTGCACTGAAATGAACAGAAGGGGACTGGGGATGTAGCTCAGTTGGTAGAGTGCTTGCCTAGCACAGAACAGACTCTAAGCTGGATCCTCAGCAGCACATGAACAGGGCATAGTGGTGCGTGCCTCTAATCTCAGCACTCAGGAGAATCACAAGTTCTAGATCATCCTTGGCTATAGAGTAATACCAGACTGGGCCACATCAGACCCTGTGTTTTTTTTTTTTTTTTTTTTTTGTGTGTGTGTGGTTTTTTTTAAATGCAATTAAACAAACAAAAAACAAGTAACAGACATTGCTCCTGCATCACTCTGAAGTCCACCCCAGATAACTGTGGAGCAAATGTGACTGAGCCCAGGCGACTGGGGAAACGGAAGCTCCCAGGAGACAGAGCTAGGCTTGCATGTGCCCAGAGTGGGAAAAAGGCCGTTTGAAAGCCAGATTGTGTTCTCTGCTCTCCTTGTGCACCAAGATACCATCCCTGGACCACCACAGACGGCACCCTTAGTTAGGAACGGGCAGCCTAGACAGCATTAAAGACATGCGGGGTCACAGGAAGGAGAAGGGGACCCACAGACACAATCACCCCACACATGCCCTACTGGGCCAGGGCGTTCTTTGACCTGAGTGGACGGCCCTCTCCCTCCAGACTCCTCCCTGGGGAGAAAAGATGAGGCTCAGGCCTGTAGAGGGAACTGACCAGGCCACCCCCTAAGACCAAGCCAGCCTGTGGTCCAGGGCTCTAGTGTGGTCTGTCCTCTTCTTGGGGTGAAGACAGGAGTTAAGCCTACTCCCTCACCCCAAAACACAGTACCCACAAACCAGGTGAACCACAAATAATGCACCCTCAGTTAAAGAGCCTGTACTCACAGAGCACAGTGACTTTGAAAGACAGACATAGCCATCAGAGACAGCACCAGAATCAGCTGCTTGGGGACAGAGGCCTCCAAATAAGCACTGGGAATTGGGAAGGGAAGTGGGAGGGGGCGGTCTTAGCAACACAAAACAAGAACCCGAAAATGCTAAAAAACAGAACAAACCAACTAACCAACCAAACAAGCAAACCCTGAACGGAATAGTCTGCACAAGCAACTCACTGAAATAACCTAAGAGAGGACAAATTTAAAGAGGTCCAGGCAGGAGCCAGGGTACCCCCAAAGGACACCACTGACTTCTGGGCAGGGGTGGAGCAAAACGAGGGCCAGTGAGCTGGTTCAGCAGGTGAAAGCAGCTTGATTTCTGGGAAGCAGCTCATCCACGTAACTGTAAAAGAATCATTAAGCCTCTAGAGAAAATCATAAAAGGATATTTTTGTGACTTCCTAAGGGAAAAACAAATTGTCAATAGACTTGATTAAAAATTTTAAATGCCCTTCCTTTAAAAGACATTTTAGAGGGCAGGTGAGATGGCTCAGCAGGTAGCAGACACTCCCCACCAAACCTGATGACTGGATTCGATCCTGGGACCCCACGCGATGGAAGCACGGGACCACCTAAGTCCCCGAAGTTGTCCTCTGATCTCCACGCAGGGGCTGCGGCTCACGTGTGCACACACACGCATGCTAAATGAAATGTAGTTGAAAACTATTGAAGATACTTAAGAAGACAATAGACAAAATGCATGATGGGATTAAATGTTGACGTCAGCTGTGTCTGAAGGGGACTGATAACTAGTCAAAACACACTCCCCGCGGCTGATAATAAAATGCACAACCCCTCAGGAATACAGGCACCCCAAGAAGAAAGCACCAAGAACCAGGAAGATCTGGAGGGCCTTGACAGCACTAACTACCAGGCCAAGGGAGTGAGACTCACTCACACCAATGGGAAAGCCCAAAACCAAATCAGAAATACCAGGAGAGCAGATAGCACAGGCCTGAGATCCCAGCACTCAGAAGTGGAGGTCAGAGAATCAGGAGTTCAAGACTAGCCTCAGCTACACGGAGCTTGAGGCTAGCCTTCTCTATAGGAGATTCTATCTCAGGCAATCAGTAAGTAAATAAGACTGGGTGTGGTCCCAGCACCCCGGAGACAGAGGCAGAAGATCTCTGTGAGTTTGAGGCAGCCTGGTCTACCTGGTCTCCATACTGAGACCCTTGTCTTAAAAAAATAAAATAAATAATGTAAAATAAAACAGAATAAATAGACTAGCAAAACTAATCATTATAAGAATATAGAAAAACAGGAGAGATGGCTCAGAGGTTAAGAGCACTGCTTGCTCTTCCAAAGGTCCTGAGCTCAATTCCCAGCAACCACATGGTGGCTCACAACCATCTGTAATGAGATATGGTGCCCTCTTCTGGCCTGCAGGCATACATGCAGACAGAACACTGTATACATAATAAATAAATAAAAAAAAAATAGAAAAACTTAGAATTGTTGCATATTAGCCACAGGAGCATATAACAGCACTGTAACTTTTTTTAGACTTGGTTTCCCTATGTAGCCCTGGCTGGTCTGGAAGTCTCTATGTAGACTAGGTGGGCCTTAAACTTGTAGAAGATATTCCTGCCCGTGTCTCCTGACTGTTGGGATTACACATGTGTACCACTATGGCTAGCCCTGTATGTGTGTGAGCCCGCGCGTGTGTGCACACGTGCACGCACCATGAGCTCTCATGCACGCTCACGTGTATGAAGTGCACATATACACAGAACACGTGTGGAGGGCAGTGACAGCCTCAGCTGTTGGTCTTCACCCTCCACCTTGTTTGGGACAGTGTCCCATTGCCACTGCATACGCCAGGCTAGCTTCCAAGGATCTGCCCTCACATCTCCCTGTCGGGGTGCTAGAGTTACAGATGGGCACTACTGCATCCAACTTTACATGGGTTCTGCGAAGGTTTTACACATCCTTATGAACCTGACATATGTGTATCATATGACTAACAATTCCACCCTAAGTATTAGCTCAAAGAAATGAAGTCTATCTGCATGAAGATTCCCACAAGAGCATTCAAAGGAGGCTTATTTGTAACAGCCCAGACCAGAAGATCGAAACACCCGATAGCAAATGAATGAGTCAACAATGATGGGTTATTGCCATGTGGACCAACCTCACAATAGAGGAAGGGGCTTCTGACCCAACAGGTGGGAATGCATCTCAGAAACACAAGAGTGGCATGTGCAAGGAAGAGAGAGAGAGAGAGAGAGAGAGACCTATTACAGTCAAGAGAACTACTAGAAAATGCTAGACCTTTATATAAATTAATGTTGAAGTGTAAATTAAATTCATACATTTCTTAAACTAGAGCTTACCAAAGCTGAGGTAAGCAGACGTAAAGAACCTAAATAAAGAAACTGAGACCACAGTGAAAAATCTTCCCCAAAGAAAATGCCGGGCAAAGATGACCTCACCGTTAAATGCTACCAAATTTCAAGAAACAAATGTTCTTGATTTTACTTGAACTTTTGCAGAAGGAAAGTTAAAAACCACCATCTAGTATGATGACCACGGTCACCACAACCCTCAAACCCAGAGGGGTGGAAGATTCTAGACAATATGTCACCGGCACAAGCCGAATACACACTCAGCAAACCAGCCAGGTCCTCAGCCAGGTCAGTCCTGGGAGCCCAAGTTGAGAGGCTTCATGGGAAAGTCTTTTATATGATGAATGACATTAACAGATTAAACAGGAAAAGCTGTAATCATCTCAAGCATCTCAAAATCATTGCAAAAGCATTTAATGCACTCCAAACACAAATTAAGATTCTTTTAAAAGCTCCCAGTAGAGTTGGGGGTGTAACTCAGTTGCTAGAGTGCTTACCTAGCATGTACAGAGCTCTGGGATCCATCCCAGCACACCAATTAGGGGTGGTAGTGTCACCTGTGGTCCCAGGAGAGGGACTTGGGAGCAGAGGGCAAGAAAATCAGAACCTTTTCTCTGTGTAATAGCCCTGGCTGTCCTGGAACTCATTTTGTAGAGCAGGCTGGCCTTGAACTCACAGAGATCCAACTGCCTCTGCCTCTCAAGTGCTGGGATTAAAGGCGTGCACCACCACTGCCCAGCTCGAAGATCTAAATCTTAAGGTCTTGCATATGGAGTTCAAGACACCTAGTACGACCACTATTTGTACACCTATGATTGTATGTACACATGTTCGTGTGTGTGTGTGTGTGTGTGTGTGTGTGTGTGTGTAGAGGTACATGCATCCCATGGCAGTATGTGGAGGTCAGAGGACAATTCTCAGGAGTTGGTTCTCTCCTTCCACCATGTGAGTCCCAGGGATTGAACACATGTCTTCAGGCTTGGTGGCAAATGCCTTTCTTTACCTTGTGAGCCTTCTCACACCTCTCAACCTTTCTCTTTTGAGACAGGGTCTCTCACTAGAACCTGGGATGACTGACTAGGCAGGGCAGCAAGCCCCGGCATCAACCTGTCTTCAGCTTCTCAACACTGGGACCACAAGTCCGTGTCACCAAGCACCACTCCCTGCGCAGGCTTCAGGAACTGAACTCAGGTCCTCATACTTACGCAACAAACACTTCACGGCCCGAGCCATCTCCCGGGGCCCATGTTCATCAGGATTTCTAAGTGCTCTTTCCACATCAGCAAAAGGCTGAGAACCAAAGCCAGCAAACATGAATAGAGGCTGGGAGTGTAGCTCAGGGGCGGAGTGTTTGCAAGCTGGAGACTTTGGATTTCATCCTTAGCACGAGATAAAAGAAATAGATATTGTGGAATTCACGGGAAGTATTATACAGCAGTGAAGAAGTGAGTCACAGATACATGCAAAAATACAGCTGAGCCTCAGCAGTAGACTGATAGAAAACAGTTAGAATTTACATACAGTGTGATGCTCTTTCACAGAGTTAAATGCATACTTTCCATATGCATACCACATATACATGTGACTGTAAATACTAATCCCAAAGGATTATGGGAGAAATCTCAATCAGTAAGGTGCCTGCTGCACAGCATGAGGACATGAGCTCAGGTCCCCAGAATCTTCTGGAAAACCAACCATCCAACAACCACAGGAAGCGGTAGTGCATGCCTGCAATCCCAGCAGCGAGGATACAGAGACAGGAAAATTCCTGCAGCTCACTGGCCAGCCAGTCTATGAGCTAGAGGTTCAGGGAGAGACCTTCTGCAAAGAGGTGGAGAGCAACAGAGGAAGACACCCGAGACCAACCTGACCACAACATGCATGTAAACCCACCCATGTGCACACACCCACAGGCATGCACACACTCACACTAGCGAGTATACACACACCACACATACATATAAAAATAAATGAGGGATGGTAAGCCACATATATGGTGTTTATCTATATATGTATAATGTTAATACTCATAAATAACAACAAAGATCAATAGGCTGGGCATGGTGGTACATGCTTTTAATCCCAGCATGTGAAGGCAGTTTGTAAACTGTTTTATACTGTGATGTCTTTATAAATGTGTAATTTTTATGATGAACAAGCAAGAAAAGGCTGTGGCTTAACAATGATGTGTTTTGTGTGTCAAGTTGACAAGGGGTCAGCTGTCCTGGCTGGTTTTATGTCAACTTGACACAAGCTAGAGTCATCAGAGAGGAGGGAGCCTCCACTGAAAAAATGCCTCCATAAGATCAGGCTGTAGACAAACCTGCAGGGCATTTTCTTAATTAGTGATTGATGGGTGAGGGCTCAGCCCATTGTGGGTGGTGCTACCCCTGGCCTGGTGGTCCTGGGTTCTATAAGAAAGCAGTTGGAACAAGCCATGGTGAGCAAGACAGTAAGTAGCACCCCTCCATGACCTCTGCATCAGTTTCTGCCTCCAGGTTCCTGCTTTGCGTTCCTTTCCTGACTTCCGTCGATGATGAACAGTGATACGGAAGTGTAAGCCAAATAAAGCCTTTCCTCCTGGGGTTGCTTTGGTCATGGTGTTTCATCACAGCAGTAGGAACCCTGACTAAGACATGGGGTTTCTGAATTTGTTGACATAAGTAACTAAACAAGGCTCCAGTTACAGAGCAGTGGCGAGACCGCTTAGAGACAGTCAGGTTGGCCATTAACCCAGGGACAGATCTCCGGTCCATAAAAAACAGTGAGCAGGACTCCCAGCAAGATCCGCACTCTGCCAGGCAGACAGAAGAAACACCTGCTCCTCATTCTGGCTCAGAGAGGCCCAAGCAATCTTAGGAATTAATAACCACTTCGTTCTCACGGTTTCTGAGGCTCAGTAGATCCATCACCCAGAACCCAGGTCAGGTCACTAAATCCCCGATGTTTAGAAGAGCCCCGCCCTCCACCTGTCGAACAAGGCGAAGACAGGACTGCCTGTAAATGCTTAGTAAGCAGTCGTTTCTAGAGAAGCAACGTGGAAAAAGACAGGTAGGGGTGAGGAAGCCTGGATTTAGTACCATCCCTCCACCTGTGACCTTGGGAAGACCATTTCTGTCCCTGGGCATTGCAGGCCCATCTATACCTGAAGGGGGCAGCGGCAGTGAGCCACCAAAGCTATTCTGTTGTGAAGGGGCCACCGACAAACAGGCCACTCACTTCTGCATTCTCCCGCCAGAGCCTGTTCATTCACCATCCATCTGGGTCAAAGGCCACATGCCCCAGGTCCTACCCATCTTCCTGACATCACCCCTAGCTCCAACCCTCTGACCTCTGTGCCAATTTCTCTCATCCTAAGTTTTATTTTTTAATTTTTTTCTCCCTTTCTTTTGGTTTGTTTTATTTCTGAGATGTTTTTAAGAGAGGGTCTCATGTAACCCAGATTGGCCTGGAACTCACTACGTAGCTGAGGATGACCTTGAACCTCCCAAAACTGGAATTATAAGCATGTGCCACTATGCCTGGTTTATTCTCTTCTTATGGCTTAGGGTTTGCCCTTGAGCTCCTAGACCACTCTTTGAACAGGTCTTTGACCCCTCTCTCTCACCCTCCAGCTTAAAGGCCACCACCGCCAGAGTCCCCACCTTCAATTCTTCATAAACCTGCTCCTTGTCATACCTGTTCCTATTGGAAATAATTTTTTTTTTTTTTTTGGTTTTTCGAGACAAGGATTCTTCATGTAGTTTTGGTGCCTGTCCTGGATCTCACTCTGTAGACCAGGCTGGCCTCGAACTCACAGAGATCCGCCTGGCTCTGCCTCCCGAGTGTTGGGATTAAAGGCATGCGCCACCACCACCCGGCAAGTTTTATTAACTTTTGCTCTGTCTTTTCCCAGGTGATGGAGCTCGCGTAGGGGCCAGGCACTGCTGTGGCTCCTAAACCAGACAAGACACTCATACACACAAAACAATACAATCAAATTTAAAAGTAAATTAGTAGTGGCTAGAGAGATAGCTCAGTGGTTAAGAGCACTCAGGGGTTAAGAGATAGCTCAGTGGTTAAGACTGCTCTTCCAGAGGACCTGGGTTCAATTTCCAGCACCCACATGGCAGCTCACAACCGTCTGCAACTACAGTTCCAGGGGACCCAACACCCTTACACAGACATACGTGCAGGCAAAACACCAATGTGCCTAAAATAAAAACAAATAAATAAAAATAAGTAAAGTAATATATAGAAATAAAGGTGTGTTGAATGGCTAAATGGAGGTCCTCTTACATCCTTCTCTCTTCTCCTCTTCCTGGCTCTTTTCTTCCTTCTCTGTGTTCACAGGTACCAAAATTCTGGCGCCCGCTAAGGGACCCTTGAAATGCCACTCCAGCAGGAATTTCTTGGGACAAGGGTGCCTTTCTTCCCCCACCTGGAGCCACTCCAGGCAAAGAGGGACAAAGCTCTACCTAGCAGGGCTGCCTCTCTCCCTGATGGCACTGGGCCTGGGCTGCCGCAGCCACTGGAATGGACATTTTCTCTGGAGTCTGCCCCAGGCAGCTGGAATGTGCCACAGGACACGGAGGCTGGCAGAGGTCTGCACTGTGAGCCCTGCCTGGCCAAGAGCCACGGGGAAGCACTTGGTTATTCAGCCAGGGTAGCTGCCCAGGGGGAAAGGGTGCACTTCCCCCACCACAGGGAAGCAGGGCAGCCAGCCGGGCACAGCCTGGGAGCCCATGGCGGAGGAGGAAACTGGAGAGCAAAACTCTTGCATAAGTAACTGCAGGGAGATTCCTCCGGCCCAGGAAGACTCTGGAAGCAGGAGACAGAAACTCTGCGAAACCAGGCCCAAGGCCAGAGTCCTGGCTGGAGGCTGGGCCAGTCCCACCACCCAGACTCCTGAGCTAGCAGTGGCCTCCCCGTGACCTGAAGACACAGGGGACAGATAAACTCTTCATGGTCGCTCTGGGGCAGGGGGCAGGTCAGTGATTCCCTGGGGTGTTCCATACACTAATCCTGCTGCTTGCTCAACTCCTGCCCCCCCCAACTCTATCTCCAGAAGAAGCCATAGGTTCAAGCATTTAGGCATCCAGCCCACAGAGATTTCTCCAGTGACTGAGTGGACCAGCCCAGAATCTGGAGCCAGGCTGCTGGCGTTCAACTTTGGATTAACCTTTTCAAGAGCTGCATGACCTGGGACATATCCCTTCCCTTCCTCTCTGCAACTTCACCTTTGAGGAAAAGGATTCCAGAACCTACTTCTTGGAGACATTTGAAGCTAATGAGGAAGGAAGGGGGTAAGAAGCCCTCTTAGCAGCCCACATTGTGCGGAGCTTTAGTAAATGGCAGCTCTCGGTAGTCATAACATTAATAAGCAGATTAAGGAGAAGCAGGATGGAAACTCTGCACCAAATATTCCCAAGGGAGACATAGCTTCACTCCCCAAAGTCAAGCCCAGACTGGTACAAACCAAACCAGAAACCAGGGCACAAAGAGTCCAGGCTCTGGGTTCAAATCTCAGCACCATTAGCCAGCTCTGTAGGCCTGGGCACTTCAGGGTTCCTGTTTCTGTGTGACACACATCACATGGCTCCCCACCCACCCTGAAACTGTGAGACCTTCCCTCCCCAGCTTAGAGACACACAGGGCAATCTGCACACTGCCAGCTCTGGGCAGTGCCAGGGAATCCAGGAGCTGACATGTTGGGTCTGCCCCAGATGGGGTGAGGCGACAGGTCAGTTACCTTCCCTGACAATCTCCCTGGACCCAACCTCCAGGAAAATAAGGGCAAGGCCTCCAGGAAGTGAGGATACTGTTTCTTCCCCATGTATTACACAGAGCCCTGACTCTGCTCTTACATGGACCTGACTGCCTGGGGCCAGCCCAGTGAGGTGCCAGGAAGCCAGCAGGAAACGTCCAGAATCCTCCAGGCAAAAGCCACAGCCTAACAGCTGGAGTGCACACCCAGACCTACTAGTCATTCATCATTTATTGGCCAAGTCCCCACGTGTCACCAGAAACAGTAACAGCTGCAGAAGTCCCTCCCTCCCCCCCCCACCCAAGAGGCAATGAGAGGGAGCTAAGTTACGGCACCTACCACTCTGGTTTGCAGGAGGGTCTCCTTCTCCCAGCTTCTACCCAGGGGACGCTGCTGCCCGCACATCTCATGATGGTCACAAGACCCAGCATGTGCTCCACGCTGGGCTGGGTGGGTGTTTTCTTGGAAGTTTCACGGTCAGGGCAGCAGACATGTTCTCACACCTTCATGTTCTTAAATAGTTGAACTCTTGAATCTGGGGCAGGGCTCTGGGTTGGGGAACTGAAAGCTGGGGCCGGGGAACGCTCCTATCTTATGCTCCTTAGAGCACATGCAGCTTTGGAGACAGTCAAACCTTTGTACTGGAGAGCAACCGTCTGACCTGGAGAATATGTGCTCAATCTCCCTGAGCCTTGGATGCAAGAAGTAAATGAATAAAAATCTGCGATGGGCTTAGAACAAAGCTGGGCTCAGGACAGACCATATTTTAGATCAACATACACTGATATATCCATCAGTATACAGACCTCTAGTGGAGTTAGTTATTCAATACATGGATACTGAGACCCAGAAGTCACACAAGGTCACTTTTTTTAAAAAAAAAATAATAATCTCTGTGGGGTTTTATTCTTCAAATATTTATTCATCTAACAAGCTTGTATGATGTGCCTACCATGCACCAGGGAGCAGGTATAGGTGGATTCGGGAAATGACCCCTGGGACTGTTATTTATTTTTGGTTTGTCAAACCAGCATCTTGCTTTGTCTCTCAGGCATGCTTGAACTCTCTATCTTCCTGTCTCTACGCTCCAGTGGACAGAGCTAGGAAGACCACAATGGGGTGAGGGAAGGCGGCCAGGGTGAGCCAGGAGTGGCTCAGGTGGTAAACATAAGCCTTCACATGTCCTTAGATCAGAGAGCTGGCAGGCTATGGGAAGCCTGGCAGGTGCACTCCTGGGAAGTGCAGGAGCCCTGAACCCTATGGGTGTTTCTTGTGGGGCTCTGCTCTCCTGGAGCTCACACTCCAGGCCAGGCACCTGTATGAGATCAGATCTCACCCACCAGGCTCTGACCAAGGTCTAGAAGACAGCCCATCAGGTGGTCCTATTAGAGAGACCACAGGCCAGGAGAGCGCCCTGCAAGGAGGCTGGGCAGGGAAGGGCAGAGCCCAAAGAACTGGAGACACACTTAGGGGCTTTTGCCTGGGCTCATGACTTAAATTTGAGGGTGGCTTTTGCCATCAATCTGACCTTGAGCAAGGTGCCTTGCCTCTCTGAGCCTCAGTTTCCCCTCTTGCTAAATGAAGACATTACTTTCAGGTATGACCAACCTTTTGACATTGTGACAAGATGTTGTTATCTATAAAATTTACACTCAAGAGCCACACAACAGTTACTCCCCTACCCCCTAAGACAGGGTTTCTCTGTGTTACAGCTCTGGCTATCCTTGAACTCACTTTGTAGACCAGGCTGGCCTTGAACTCACAGAGATACACCTGGCTCTGACTCCCGAGTGCTGGGATCAAAGGTGTATACTTCAGTTACTTTTTTTTAATCACAAAAAATCCCTAATTTTGAGCCCCACTTTTAGCCATCCTCAGGGCTGCAGACTGGACATGCCTGTAAGGATCCTCGGAGCTCATGAATAAAAAATGGCTTTAATGCCCAGTATGGTGGCACACGTTTAATGCCAGCACTCAGGAGGCAGAGGTAGGTGGATCTCTGTGAGTTCAAGGCCAGCCTGTCTACAGAGAGTTCCAGGTCAGCCAGAAATACATAGTGAGACTTTGTTTCAAAAACAAAAAAGGAAGAAATGGCTTTAAAAGTTGAAGTACAGCGAGAGCCTGGATGCAGAGGCACGGGAGTTAAAGTGACAAATCCGTGCTATGTAGTGGATTGAAATAAACCTGGGATGCGCCCGGGATGCGCACATACAGGCAACAGGGCAGGCCCAACCCCACTCAAGTTAAAGCCATACTCCTGAACCCCCACCCCACTCCAGGCTCAAAGAACAAGCATGGCACTCCCTGTGTGAGCCTCGGCCCACTCTTCTCCCCCTCCGAGCTTCAGTTTCCTATTTGCAGAGGTCCCTTTTTGAGTCTAGGGAAGGGCCAGCTTTGAGCTGTGGCTTTGTGATGGAACTCATGATTAGCACATGATTAGGCCTTGGGTTCCATTCTTGGCACTGCCGATGGTAGAACACTCTCCACTCCCGCTTGCAAAGGAATGTCACCTCCTAAGTGACACTGGTGACCCAGGAAGTGCTAACATGGAGGCTGGCTGCCCTATGATTGACTGGAAAGCAAGCTGAAGACTCAAACATACTTCCTTGAGCCAAGTTTTAGCTGGGCTGTTCGAGTAATTAACGGCACAGATGCATATAAATAAGGCTAACAGAGGGGTGAGTGGATAAGACATTTAGTAGATGTTCCTTTCTGTTACTATTATTGTTACCACTGTTGCAGTTATTAAGGAGAGAGGGGGAGGGAACCCTCAGCTCTTTCCAGGAAAGCCTCAAACAGCCCCTTCCTTGCCCCTCTTACTTAAGCCAGGGCAGCAGCCAGACCCACAAACCAGAATTCTTCTTGAGGCTAAATGTGGGGACCTGCTGTGGCCCTGTGAAAGGTCTTACACCACACCAGAAGTCAGTTCTGGCACAGGCCATCTCAGAGTCCTTCCTGCACTCACTGAACCGAGGTTCCTCGACTAGCCTGTTTCCCACTCCTGGTCCACCACATTGCTACATTTAATCCAGTTCTGGGTTGTCCTTCTTCCTGTGTGCCCGTTCTCATTAGTGACTTGTGGCTGTTGTTGAGTAGCATACTGTAGTGGAAGGAATTTCAGCAGGGAAAGAGAGCAGCAGTTGATTAGTGATGTCTGACACAGGTGCAGGACAGGGGAGTGGCAGCATGCATGTCAGCTTTGTGTCACCAAGGAACTAGGAGAGTCCTAAGGCCCTGTCTCATTTGCATGAAAGATGAGTTTCAGGAAAGATACTAGATTGTAGAGACGAGGACAAAAACAAGGCTACTCAGCTGGGATTCAAATCCGTTCCCTCCAGGTGCTAGCTATGATTCCTGCTAGGACCACACTGGCCTTCTGGACCGGGAAAGGGTGTGGCCAGGCTGAGATTCATTTGTCCGGGAGAGCAGATGCTGCTGAATTAGAAGTCCTGGTGGTGCTAGGTCCCCTCCCTTTGGGGACCACAACCCTGTTTTGCAAATCCTAGACAGACGGTTCAACTGAAAATAGTGTGTACAACAAAGTCTCCTGGGGACTTGCATCCAAACATCAAACCTCTTCTGACCAGGCGTGAGACCTAATCTCCGGCCTACCCGCTGGTAGCGCAGATACTTTGTAACTCTGTGGCTTTCAGAAAGTTACTTACCCTCTCTAAGCTTTGTACTTTGTAAGATGGACAAAATAGCAAGTTAAAGACATTCAATGTAATTAGCTCAGCTTCTGGCCCAGAAAAAGCCCCTACTATTAGGTATAAAGATGGGTCAAATTGTATTATCTACGACAGATAAGCGCTGAAGGATAAGGGCTTGAACAAGCTGCAAAGAGGAACGCTTACTAGCCATGATCACCATGATTGCCGTGAATTACTAAACTTTATTATTTCAACATAAGTAAGGAACTGATCCTTCCAGGAAGCTGGCTTATGCCACTCGTGGCTCAGGGAAGAAAGCCACTTGAATGGGTAGATTGCAACAAGGAGAGCTGTCTATTTCCCACTTCCCAGGGAGGGAAATTTGTGCCCCAATATCCAGGGCTGCCACAGGACCAAATGAATGTCACCAGGAGTGTTAGAGACAATGGACTAAGGGAAGGCAGGAGTGCATGTGTTCCTGGGGACTGAACCCGGGGACTCACATATGCTAAGCAAGCCCTCTATTCTCTCTTGTTGTGCTGAATTTCAACACTTTGAGGCACACACTCACCTATTGCCCAGGCAGGCCTTGAACTTATTATCCTCCTGCCTCAGCTCCTAAGTAAATGGGATTGAAGGCCTGCAGCAGGCTTTCTTTTCTTTTCTTTTTCACAGATGCGTGTAATCCAGGTTGGCCTCAAACTTAATATATAGCTAAGGATGACTCTGAACTTCTGTGTGCTGGGCTTGCCATGCCTCCATGCCCAGTTTACTTAGCACTGGTGATGGCCTTTGTGAATCATAAACAAGCATTCTACCCACTCGACACCCCCCCCCCAGCCCGGCGGAGGTTTAATGATTGGAGGAGACGGGCACAGCAATTTAGCAATGGGCATGCCTAGAAGGAAGGAGTTGGGGACCGGGACAGTCCTGACTTAGCAGCAGATATGTGAGTCAATCCCATGCAGAGGTTGGTTAGTCACTCTGAGGTAGGGTGGACAGAGAAGGGCTTGGCCTCTGCAGCCAGCTGGACCCAATGCCTGCTGACCGCCAGATGAAGGACAGAACTTGACTCTTCAACCCAGAGATTCCAGAGGACGAGGACTAAGCCCAAACACAAGCCCAGGGGAGGGTAATGTAATTACAGTATTTAACAGGCTGAGGCAGGAGGACTGCCAAAAGTCCGAAGCCAGCCTGAGCTAC
This sequence comes from Peromyscus nudipes, assembly GCA_902168325.1. Taxonomy (NCBI): domain Eukaryota; kingdom Metazoa; phylum Chordata; class Mammalia; order Rodentia; family Cricetidae; genus Peromyscus; species Peromyscus nudipes. Next base: position 16,809 of record CABHPH010163150.1, read on the forward strand.
ATAATGAAACTCTGTTTCAAAAAACCAAACCAGAAGAATAACAAAAGACGGGGGTCACAGGTTCAGGAGGGGCCGGGGGCTTGCAACAGGGTCTCTCTGGTCCTACTAAACAGAAAACACCTTCCAGACCCTTCCACACTCTACAACATCTATGTCTCTTTAGCAAGAGGGCAGAATGGGGCATGTGTACATGAGTGCCGAGAGGTCGGGGTGGATCGAAGCAGGATTTTACACAGGGTATGTCAACTTCTGTAAGTGCATGGGGCAAGGGACCTGACATCACTCAGGAATTGAGGTCCCCCCCCAGTTCATTTTGTGTCCGCAGAACAGCTTATTCATGTGGACCTAGACTCATAGCCGGCTACGCTCCATATTTATCCATTGGGCACCACAGCCTCCCATGATGCCCTCTTGCTCGCAGAGTGATTCTGAGACTCCAACCAAGGCCATTTTGGTACCCACCTGTCATCAAAGACTTTTTGGCACCAGCAAAGGGATGAAGAAGAGAGCCGTGGTTAAGATTGTAGGCCCTGTGTGTGACACGGGCATGAGATGAGGTGAGGTGACAGATACCACGTGAGTCCCTTCTCCCAGTGCTGCTCATGCCCAAGAGAGTAGCTACGTCTCGTCTCGGGCAGTCCCAGCTAGCTTAATGTTGACAGGTAGGCAATGACACCCCATCCCCCAAACTTCTGGAGTCCCTAGATTCCAGTGAAGCAGGAAAAGGCTCCCCACCTAGCTAGTATCTTTCAGAGAAACATCCAGGCCACAGCAGCAGACCAACCGCGTTCCTATCCCAGGTCCCACCCCAGCCCCCTGCAGGCTGGCCCCAGCCACCCATAGTCATTCAAATATGATCTGAGCCTCTGTTTAAGGCCTCCCTAAATCTGCCCCTAAACTACAAACTCAGGGGCAGCTGGCGATGTTGGCGAGGTGAGTGGGCTGTGCAAGGGACTGGGGCACCTCAGGAACTGCAGTTAAATGGATGGAGCAGCTGTGGCTCAGCTCCGGCCATTGTGGCCAGGCAGGGGCGTGGCCCCGTAGAGCCACATCTTCTGATCTTTCAAGAGAAGCCAGAAACCAGTGTTTTTATGTAAAATGAAACCAGCCGGGTTTAACAACACCAACAACTAAATTGAAGCTTTGAACTCACTGTAGGAGCCAAGCCCACAGCCCCCCAAACCTCCAGGCTCTGGGCCCTCCACACACAGTAGGCCAGATGTGAGGGACCTCAGTTAGGACCATCTCAAGTTTAAGGAAATCCCATCCTCCTTTTTCTTCAGACATCTTGGTTTATAGATGGGGAAACTGAGGCTAGAAAAGGGAGGTGACTTAACCAAGGTCACACAGGTCAACACCTCTCCTGAGCTCAATATCTCTCCCATCACCCAGAACATCTTCTTCCTCCTTTGAGTGGTTACAGCTTTTCAAACAAAGGTAAGTTGGGGCTGAGGATGTGTCTAGCATGCATGAAGCCCTTGGTTCTCATCCCAGGACATAAACCAGGCCTAGAGGTAGTCACCTGTGATCCCAGAACACGGGAGGCAGAGGCAGGAGGATCAGAAAGGTTCAAGGCTATCTTCTACTACATAGCAAGTTTCAAGGCCAGCCTGGGCTATATGAGACCCCGCTTCAAATAAATAAACAAAAGCAAATTAAGGACATATAGTGGAAGTGATACACCAACACACCAAGTTCAAGAGGGGAATGGGGGGGGAGGTGTCACTGTTGGAAAATCCAAAGAGCCAGGAGGCTGAGTCTAAGCAACTGTCTGCCTCTGGGCAAACCTCTTTCCCTTTCTGGGCCTCAAAGATACCACTGTACACAGCCAGCAGCGTCTGGAGGCCTGGCCGGTCTACAATTCTAGGCATCTCTGAGGTCTCCTCTCCAGCCAGGACTTTGTGGCCTCTGATGACTATAAAGCAATAATAATAATAATAATACTGGGAGGGCAAGTCCACGCTAGCCAGGAAAGAACACCACAGTTTTAGAGAAACCCGACCCTTGGTTACTGGAATTCGAAAGGGACCATGGTAATAACATGGGGGGCAGTTTAACCACCATCCTAGAGTTAAACAAAAACACATCTGCTTCAACTTCTTCATCTCTTCCTCCAGCCCCCACCCTCATCTCAAATTTTACCCCTTCATTTGAGAAGTTAAATTAAATGCAAACAATTGATTTCATGCCACAGCGAGACTGGGGTTTGAAGCATGGAAAAAGCATGGAAAACTTAAAGCATGGGCTTTTTCTGGGAGCAATTACAAAATGTATGAGGCGGGGTATGAGAAGGCAGATAAATATAGAGAGCACTTTGGAGTGTTCTTTGGACATGGAGCGTCAAATAATGATGCTGGGGGCCCACTATGAGCTGACACTCAGAGAGGGAAAGAGATCTGCTTCATGTCACAGGTGTTGAGAACTGGAACCAAGGTACTGACTCAAGCCAGCACTTTCCCAGTTTTCTAGGCTCTGTCCCCTTGGGCTATGAAACTGCCTCCCAGGGAACACAAACTTCTCCAGAAGAATCCATATAGGTGAAGCCTCAAGTTGGTAGACTGCTTATGACCTGGCGGGCCCTCGGCAACTCTGTAATGATAACCCCCGACGTGACAGATGAGAAAACAAAGGGCCCAAGAGAAGAGAGGCTTGTCCAGGGTCACACAGCAGCAGAGATAATGAATTTTCAATCTACTGCCTCCCACTGTATTCTGAAGGGTAGAGCAGCTCCAGAAAAAGGAGGGGGGAAAAAAGCCAAAATAACAAACATACCACACAACCCAGCCCTGCTGTGCCAATGGCGATGGGGCTGATGTTCGAGGGAGCTCAGTCAGCATTCCTGTGGCCAACGCGGAGAATCCTGAGCACCAGTTCTCAGTGCTCACACTCCCCACAATGCTCTCCTCCAGCTCCCCGGTTTTGTGTTAATAAAGCCCAGTCAGATAGACTTCATGCTGAGAGCTTCAAGCTCCACCCCTGAATTCTGCCTCCCCCACCCCCACCCCACCCCCCATCTTCCCTTCCCCAGAAACCAGAAGCCCACAGGCTGTATAGCAGGGAGATGATGAGACTTGAAATTGTAGGTCTTTGGGCCTAGCCCTGGATGCCCAAATGGCTTCTATATATCCCAGGGCAAGAGGTCACTGTCCCTTCTAGAGGTTTCTTCACATGCAGGAAAGGATAACATCTCCTATCTTTGCAGAACAGACAGGACAGGGATTGGCACTGAGCTGCACAATGAGGTAGGGGTGGATGGCAGGAGATTCCGGGGCTGTGCCCAGCCTGGAGCTCCAGGCTCCCTTCCCAGGAGGGAGGAAGTGGGTCTGAGTAACAATAAGGGCAGAGTGCTCCCTCATGGCACCGCCCAGCAGGGAGTGGGCAGAGCCTGGGCAAAGGTGGTAGATGGGACCGCAGGGTACAGAGGCAATGGCGTAACTCTCTGATGCAATTTCTGCTGAGATCGGAGCTGAGAACAGCCACTATTTTCTAACGCATGAACCTGCTAAACACCTTGCAAGCTGTACTCAGAATCCTCCCCACCAGTAGGTTCTCAGGACCTATCAACTATAGCCCCTCAGCTACAATGAGACCAGAGCTGTGCCCCGATCACACAGCTAGATGGCCTATCTTCATTAGTACCATGTGCTGGCTGCTCGCAGTGACACGCATTGTTAGTTACATTTTCACCCCTTTCTTTGAGAATTACCTCATTTTGATTCTACCATAGCAGTTTTGACACTCAAATCCTCAGAGCCTGAAAAGATTTTGTCATGCCAATGTCCACTCCGGGGGGGCAGGGGGGGGTACTATCCTCACGATGCCATCATCAGCACCTAGAACAGCACTTCGCACAAAGCTGGTGTCTAGTAAGTTTGGGTGGATTGAAGATACCCAGTGTCCTGGCCTGCCTGGTCTTTTGGTTCATTGTAGTCCTAAGGTATAGATGGGACCATCACGGACATGGATGGGGACCAGCCCAGCCCTGTCTCACTCCACCAGTGAGCCTTTGAGAAGTTGTATTCTCCCCAGGGAATTCAGGGACAGTTCAGAAACTGGACAGGGAGGCAGAGAGAGATGGGCAGGGGTTGGAGAGGCAGGAGTTGGTGGAGAGGACCAAAGGATGGAGGATGCGGGGAGGCAGGTCCAGTCCAGGAAGATCTGAAGGGGGCTGTCCATCTCTTGGGCTGCAGGAGAGCATAGGGACAGGTTCAGCCACAGGATTCAAATCCTGAGTCACTTGCCTACATTGTCTGCAGCTCACTTGTCCCGTTTGCAAGTGACATGTCTGCCAGGTGTCAGCGCAGGTTTTAGCACATAGTAGGCATTCAATAAACACTTGTCATTTTCACTAATTCTCACCCAGCCTGAGAATCTGAGCCTGCCTGACGGGGGCCTTTGAGTTCTTCTTGGGGCCCAAACATTCTTTCAGGCCTGAGACCCACCCCTCTTTTTACATTTATGTATGTATGTATGTATGTATGTATGTATGTATATGTATGTATGATTTTGGGACACACTCTCCCTAGGTAGCCCAGGCTGGCCAGCTCTCCTCAGCCTCCAGATTGCCAGCATCACCACTCCAACTCTCTTTTAATCAAAGATTCACAGGCACACCCGAGTCCTTTGCAAGTCCCCCTCCCCCAGGCCCGTTACTGTTGAAAAGGATCACCACAGACAATGCCACAATGCCGGGTGAGGATGAAGTTTTTCCTCCGCCTTGGGTCTTGTCGCTGTGACTGTGCCTTTAACCCTTTCTTACCCAGACCTGGCAAGGCAGCAGCCCCACTCTCACCTGCTCGAAACCCAGAGCCGGTCTCAGGCTCCTTCCGTTTCCTGGGCTCCCCCACTCCTAGACAGCCACTAGCACGCGGTCTCCGATCTCTCCCGCCAAGGATCCCAGCACGTGCTTCCCAGATGCTCCCCGACTATTTTAGACACCAAGGGGGACAGACTGGCTTGGAACCACGAAGAGCTCAGCTGTGGGCTACGGCGCCGCGTGGACACCGGGAGCAGGTGCTTAGCATGAGGATGGGGTCCTGGTTAGCGGCTCCGCGGGCGCCACGTCCATCATTCAGCCAGGTCCCAAGAAGTGCGCGCGGGGATCGGAGAAGAATGAGTGGTCGTGGGTGCCCAGGGCACCTGACCTTCCACGTGTCCCCACCGTGACTGGAACAGTCACTGCGGGGCTGGCGGAGCGCGCATGTAGGGGTCGAGCCAGCCGCGGGCGCACCATGCTTTCCTTACCTGCAGGCACTCGTGGGGAGGGTCCGTCCCGGCGCGCGAGCGGCGGCCCTAGGGAGCGCAGTGGCGGGAGCGTACGCTGGCCGCCACCTCCCCCGCCGGTTTATGAAGGCAGCCCGGCCCGTGCGCCCGCGGGTCTCCCCGCCCCCGCCCGCCCTGCCCCCGCCCCGAGCCCCGAGCCCCAGGCCGGTGCCTCCGCGTTGCTAGGGCGCCCCCTGCCGGGAACGCGACTCTCGGCCGGCCCGAGGGTTGCCGCAGACCGGGTGGCCAGCCTTGTCTCTCTCTCCGTGCGGCTGATCCTGGCCTCTGGGGTGCCGCTGGCTACCGTCTTTTATCTTGATTTCCTTGTAGGAGTCTTTGTCCCTCGATGGCTGTGCGGGTCCATGCGCGTCTGTCTAGGAGTCTGTAGACTCACTTGGCTTCCCTTAAGTCTCTGCCTACACATTTTTGTCTGTAACCATGTGTGCCCCCATGTGAACCCCGCAACCCTAGCCCTTTCCCATCCACTTTCTTTCTTGCCCTTAGCTAAGGCAGGAGGAAGCAGAAGGAGACCCCTCCGGCAGGGCCCTCCCTCTCTATTGTCTTCAGGATGTCCTTTCTGTCCCAGCCAGAGGCCCCAGGACCTGCCTGCGGCAGGCCACCTCCCAGGCAGTGGAGCCAGACTGTCCAGGCCCACAAGCCTGCTCTGGTGGCCTCCGGGGGACTGGCCAGTGCTCGTTCACAGGCAGACACTGGCTTCCCTTGCCTCCTGTTGATGGAGAAGTTATAAGGGACCGTGTTTGGAAAATGCCCAGGAAACAAATTCTAGATCTATGGTAGAGGAAAGGCAGCCGCTGGGTGCTTGTAGGCCTCACCCCATTCCCCGGAGACCACCACCACCCTTCCCCAAGTTCTCTTCCGTAGGAGCCAGACTGAAGTCTTTGATCAGTTCCTGCTGAAGCTCCTGGAGGTCTGTTTGAATGCCTCCTGTAACTGGGAGCTCATTTCCTCCTAAAGGGAGGATCTTCTTACAGCTACTGAGGCTGCCAGTAACAATTTGTGCCTCTAATCCCCGATGGCCAGAGATTGGAAGGCAGGGATCCCAAAGTTTCTCCACACTCCATCTTCCTTAGCACCTAAGCCCCAGCACTGACCAAGTCTAGCCTCAAGTTCCATCTTAGGCCCCAGGCACCTTCTGTATGAGATTTCCCAGTGAGCCCATTGTACAGAAAGGAAACCAAGGCCTAGAGAGAGCATATGACTCACCGGGAAACTCAGGGCCAGAACTGGAGCCTGATGCCAAAAACCAAGAATGTCTGGATTTATTTTTATTTCTTCTTGTATCTTAATAATTAGTGCTGCTTATTTACAGTAGTGCTATGAAATTTCCCTTTAGAAATAAGTTTATGTTTTTAAAAAACGAGTCCAAGTATTGGGTAAACACTCATTATTTATGTATTTTGCAGTGAGGTCGTGATGGCAAAAGTCATGGGGACAATGAATAAATGACACTTTGGACATTTCACATCCTGGTCTAGAAGAAGCTGGGAGTTAAAGACAGTGCTGGGCACAGCCCTTGGCAATTGTTCACTAGTGCCAAGGAAGAGCTCAAGGTTACAATAGGCTTGAGACAGTATCAGCGGCTGTGTGCCCTGGGACATCGCGGGCACAGAAGGTCTTCCTTCCCAACATGGGCAGAGCTGAGAAGCTGAAGTGGGAGTCGGAGGTGTTCCGTCTCATTACCATGGGCCCCCAGCACCACCCCCTGGCTTCTCATCTTCCAAGGTTGGGGGAATGGGCACTTCTGGCTTGGCTCATGACCAGCTGAGACCATTGTGTCTTCGTGGTTTACCCCCAGGCATTCTCTAATGGATTGGAGTGGCTGCTTGTCCGCCCCTGCCACCTTCCTCCCTCACACACTTTCCCTGTTACTGGTCTCCATCCCTCAAGAATTCAGTTGAAGGATGTAGCGCCACAAGCTCTTGCTTATGTGCATGAGGCCCTGGGTCCCAACTTCAGCACAGAACAAAGCAATCAACTGAGATGGTGTCTTCCAGCATCCCTTGCTTCTCTGCCTCTGGGTACCACTTTTGATGCTGCCTGAAAATGAGGAGGAAGGCAGGCCTTCACATCAGGAGCCCAAGCCCAGCTCTGCCCTGGCTGGTGAGCTGAGAAGGTATCTCTGTTGGGACCCAGATTTCCTCTAGCTGTTTGGTCTAGAAAAATTGTAAATATAGGACAGATTCCAAGGTGCCAGTCCTGCTCAGCTGGTAGAAGGTCCTTATATAGACCTCTCGCCATCATTTCACACATGGTCTCCAGGGTGCAATTCCGACCTGAAAGAATAGGCAAACTGTACCACTTGACCTCCAAGCTCCCTTGCCTGAGAGCTATTCATTCAGTTTGTCCATGTTAACTCCGTGCCTTGAGCTCCCTGCCTGAAACAAAGCCCGGGTTTCACAGTCATCACTGGGGTTGGCCCCCACACCTGTGATCCAAGTACTCAGAAGGCCAAGGCCAAACAGCTGCAAAGAGAGACCATGTCTCAGGAAAAAACGAAAAATCAAGTGAGGGCCAGGAGTCCAGAAACATGGACTAGGAACCTTAGTAGGCAGGGGCAAGGGAGAGAGGCTGGAAGAGACAGTGTGGCCTCCACTCCAGGGGTGGGAAAGATTGTGTGAAATCTGGTAGTGTTTATAGGTGTGATTGTTTTGTTTCAGGCCTAGGTCTAACCAAAGCTCCAGCTTTTTGACTCCCTGGGTCCCCTGGGGCCCTGCTTTCAACTCAGTATGAAAATGAACTTGGAGATTTAGAATGAGAGAACCTGCTTTGTGGGTTGCTGACTCCACGAAGTGACCCACTGCCTCCTCAGAGCAGCCCAACAGTGTGGGAAATTCAAAGTTGGGAAAGCAAAGTCCGTTGTGAGCTGTCATTTGAGGGACACTTCCTTTGTGCCTGTCAACCAGACATAAAGCTCTCTTCACAGTTAAGACTCATTTTGTAACCATAGAGGCAGCCTCTTTATCGTCATTCTCTCCCTATTTTAAGAGGGAGGTCTTGCCAGGCATTGGTGGCACACCCCTTTAATCCCAGCATTTGGGAAGCAGAGGCAGGAGGATCTCTGAGTTCCAGGCCAGCCTGGTCTACAGAGTGAGTTCCAGCACAGCCAGGGCTACACAGAGAAACCCTATCTCAAAAAGAAGAAGAAGAAGAAGAAGAAGAAGAAGAAGAAGAAGAAGAAGAA
>CABHPH010163150.1:25282-74009 GCA_902168325.1 Peromyscus nudipes
AAGAAGAAGAAGAAGAAGAAGAAGAAGAAGAAGAAGAAGAAGAAGAAGAAGAAGAAGAAGAAGAAGAAGAAGAAGAAGAAGAAGAAGAAGAAGGGGGCTTAACCTTCTCATGTTGCCCCCAGAATGGCCTCAAACTAGATGTGCAGAGCCTCCACTTCCTGCATGCTGTGATTGCAGATGTGTGCCACCACATCTGGTGTATGTAGTGCTGGAGATTAAACCCAGGGCTTCATGTATGCTAGGCGAGTGAGCACTCTACCAACTGAGCTACATCCCCAACCCCACTGAGCATGATCTTAAATTCCTGAATCTTCTGCCTCTACCACCTGAGTGCTGGGATTGCAGACTTGGACCATCATGCTCAGTTTATGAAGTGCTGGGGATGGAACCCAGGGCAGTGTGTGTGTTTGGTGAGCACTCTTCTGAGCTACATCCCTAGCTCTGTTCTCTTTTCAAAGGAGGAAGCACTCAGCTCAGCTAGGACATGTTGTTCGAATCTTAGATGGATATGTGTTACTCCCATTGGCTAATAAATAAAGCTGCGTTGGCCCATGGCAGGGCAGGATGGAGCGAGGGGGGCGTGGGATCCAAGAGAGATAGTGAAAAGAGAAAGGATAGTAGGGCGAGACGCCAAATGCCGTCCAAGGAGCAACATGTAATGGGACACAGGTAAAGCCACGGAACATGTGGAGATGCATAGATTAATAGTTATGGGTTGAGTTAAGTTGTAAGAGCCTAGCTAGCAAGAAGCCTAAGCCAATAGGCCATGGAATTTGCAATTAATATAAACCTCTGAGTGATTGTTTTATAAGCGGTTTCGGGACCTCAAGGCCAGGGCAGAACACAGGAAAACTCCCAGCTACACTGGCAAGCAACTTTGTGCATTCCACAAAGGTGTGTTAGACACCTCGTGTGTGGTCCATGCTGCTCCAGGATGTGCGGACATAAATGAACAATGCAAAGGTGACAGACAATCTTAGGAAGGCAATGCGTATCGTACATGGGTGAAAGTGGGAATGAAGATGATAAGGGTATAGACAAAGCCAGAGCAGATTCGGATGTGCTGAAGAAGGGCTGACTGTAGCGTTAAATATGACTGCAAGAGAGGAAAGAGAAGGCTGTCCCTGGCCACCCAGATAGGAAGAAGGAAAATCTGAACCCAGGGATCCTGTGTCTACTGTTCAGCCTCTTGTGCAGTGGGCAGCACACCCTCCCAGGACCAACCCCAAGCCTCACCCCATCCCAAGCTTAACCTTCTGTTCCTGCCTCCCCTGCCCCCGACCCACCCCCAGCCATTTCCTAATCTCAGCTCCTGCTGCTCCTGCTCACCTCCTGTTTCTCTGGTCCTTTATCATGGGCCCCTTCACACACTCTGTTCCCCAGACCCAGTACCCTCCTAGCATGTCAGTCCTGCTGGGCCTACAGGGTGTCCTCCAACCCCAACTGCCCTTCAAGGAAGTCCTGCTGACAAAAGTCTGGAGGAGCCGCCCTGTAAGAAAAACCTCATTGTCCACCAAACAGTGCACCCATTTTGTCCTCATTCTCAAGGGACATGTGAGCGGGCTCCAAGCTGGGAGAGGGAGCTTGCTACTTCCTACTCTCAGCCCCGGAAAAGGCTGCAGGCCAAGAGCAAAGGGCAAGGCAGCCTTCTAGGAGCCGGATTCCAGAGGCCAAGGCAGACTCTGGCAGGCACAGCAGCCAGCCTTCACCACAGTGGAGTCAGGAAGGCAATCTCCTCTCAGTAGGGGAGAGCTTGGCTGTGTGTGGGACTGCAGGAAGAAAGATCTCTGTCCCTCAGGGATTCTCTTTACCTCCTCTTGTCTCCCTGTATATCATCCATCCTCCTGTCTGTCTGTCTGTCCATCTCCCTTCTTCCATGGATCCATATGAGATGGACCACGCAGAGGCTCTGTTGAGTGCAACAGCATTTAGCATCTGACTTCCTGCTAGGTGTGGCAATTTTATATTGGCGAGATTGGAGGTAGCTTTACATACAAATAGCTCGTGCTGGGGATTGGACAGAGACTCACATGCTAAACATGTGCACAGAACCAGGCCCCAGCTGCAGCAATACATATTTTTAAAATGGTGTGTGTGTGTCTGTGTGTGTGTGTCTGTGTGTGTAGTGTGCACACATACCATGCCACACCTGTGGAGGTCAGAGGACAATTTTGGGGAGTCTGTTCTCTCCTTCACCCTTATTGAGGCAGAATCACTCTTACTGTCCAAAGCACACTGTACTCCAGGCTGGCCAGCCCACAAGCTTCTGGGTAATTCTCTCATTTCTACTTCCCATATCGCCACAAAAGTGCTGGGATTACAGGTGTATACCTCTGCATCTGGTTCTTTGTGCTTCCACCTGCCAAGCTACCTCTCTGGCGCTAGCAGCAAGAATTTTAAATGTTCCCTAGGCGTCCAGTTTCTAACCTATTTTGCTTCCACTTGACTGAATAAACTAGTGACCCAACTGAGTGATCCTGCCAGATCTCTGTGCCCAAAACAAAATCTGGGACTAGACCTGAGAAAAGATGTTGAGGGCCTAGAGAGACGGCTCTTACAGACAACCTGAGTACCCACATTAGGTGGCTCACAGCTGCCTATAACTCCAGCTCCAGGGGATCTGATGCCCTCTTCTGGCCTCTGCAGGCACCTGCCCTCAAGTGCTCACTCACACATGTACACACACATACACACACACACACACACACACACACACCACATACACACACGGAGGGAGGGGGTAAGGGAGAGAGTGAGGAAGAATAAATCTTTAAAAAGGTTTTTTAAAAAGAAAATGACCGCCGGGTGGCAGTGGTGCATGCCTTTAATCCCACCAAGCAGGAGGCAGAGCCAGGTGGATCTCTGTAAGTTCGAGGCCAACCTGGTCTATAGAGCGAGATCCAGGTCAGGCACCAAAACTACACAGAGAAACAGTGTCTCTGAAAACCAAAAGAAAAAAGAGAAAAAAAGAAAATGACTGTCAGCTCTGCGAACCCCCTAACCCTTGTTATCACAGATGGCCTCTGGCATGGCAGGTCAAAGCCACGGCAGGGCACTACGAACTGGCCTCTGGCCCATAGTCCCCATCCCAGTGGGAGTAAGAGAAGGAGTGGGTCTCCTCGTCAAACAAAGGCTTAACTGGGTATGGTTCGGGGAGCCGAGACTTACAGTTTGATCTGTTAAGCCTCCTACCTCCCAGCTTTTGCTTCTAAATGTGGTATGAGGTAGGGAGTTCAGCTTTGGGACTGGACGGCTGTGATGGGATTCCTCTTAGCAAGGCCCCCTTTCCCTCCTCCTCTACACAGGCCCAGTTCAAAGACAGCATGTCTCTTTTTTGCAGGTAGTTACCAATGAGTAAAAAAAGTGGCCGACCACTCCTCAATCCTGAAGTTCCCCACCACCCCTCAGGGGCAGCTTTGCAGGGGCGAATTCGAATCCCACAATCACCGGGCTGTAGGGCAGCCAATGCATTCACTGCCAGCTATGTGGGAATGCTGACTTCCCAACTGGTGTCCACCTTCTTGCACCCACCTCCTCCGCTCTGCAAGGTCCACATGGCGGGACCAGTGGGGTGTGACACCCTGTTTCTGCTCCCAGTTTCTTTAGCAGGGAGTCGTCATGAGTGGATTTCTGTCGTATGTGACAGAAAACCCAACTTCTCAAATAGCTTTAAAAACTAAAGAATCTGTCTTCTCACTTGATGATGTTAGCAGGATCCAGCTTCTCTCTTTTGCCATTTTTCCCTCTGATTCCAACCAGGTGAGGTCCCCAGGATACATGGAAGTCACCCTCAGTGAATCAAAATGAGGAGTGAGGCTGGGGGGAGGCTCAGGGGAGGCCTGACCTCAGCCTCAGGAAACGGAGTAGAGAGTGGTGGAGGAAGACACCCAACACCACCCTCTGGCCTCCCCGTGCGTGCACCATAACACATGCTCACACACCTATACATGCACCTATACATGTGTGCCCAGCCACAAAAGCTGCATATATGTATACTTGAACACCACACATACATACACATGAGAGAGAGAGAGAGAGAGAGAGAGAGAGAGAGAGAGAGAGCTCAGCATGCCTTTAATCCTAGCACTGGAGGCAGAGGCAGGTGGATCTCTGTGAGATTGAGGCCAGCCTGGTCTACAGAGCGAATTCAGGGCTACACAGAGAAACCCTGTCTCAGAAAAAAGAAGACAAAAAGCAAAGAAAGAGATGGGAAGGGAGAATGGCAAGTAAAGCATTTGCTGCACACGTTGCCGGATGACAAGTCCACATAAAGTAAAAGAACAGAACCAACTCCATGATGTCATCCTCTGACCACCTCAAGAGCGCCACGGCAAACTCATGCCCACATAGTAGTGCATATCGTATACACACAATAAAACACAGGTGCATACATACATTCCAGACAGACAGAAAACCCATTGCCTTAAAAAAACAACAACAACAACAACAACAACAACAAAAAAGTACAAGTTTTGGACTCTAGGAGTCTTGTGGCCTGACCTCCACCATGGCTTCCTACACTCATCACCACAGTGACTGATGTTAAACCAATGCAGGCCCACCCACGGAGCCCGGTGGATCCTACCCACATGTCTTCCCCAAGAAGGGAAGAGAGCGCGGGTGCTGGGGAGGCAATTCCCCAATGCCTGCACACAGCAACTTCAGCATGTAGACAGTTCTCCACTCTGTTTTTTTCTGCGGGGTTCTATGTTTGCCAAAGCAAATTGCTTTAAGGCAAATAATAACAATATTTAAGCAGTGTGTGGTGGCTCAGGCCTGTAATCCCAGCATTCAGAAGGTTGATGCAGGAGGATTGCCACAAGTTCCAAAGCCAGACTGTTCTACATGACTTCCAGGCCAGCCTTAGCCACAGTACAAGATCCTGTATCAAAAACAAATAAAATAAATCCCAACAGGAAGCTGGGATGTAGCTCCGCAGGCTGAGTGCTTACCCAGCATGCATAAGGCCCTGGGTTCGATCTCCAGCACTGCATAAACTAGCTGCGGTGTGCATAAACTGTAATCCCAGTACTTGGAGAGGAGGCAGGAGGGTCAGGAGTTTAAGGTCATCCTCTGCTACAGAATGAGTTCAAGGCTACCCTGAGATACGTTGTTAATCCCAATGTCGAGAGTAAGACCACTACTACAATTTGAGCCAAATCTAAAGCAAGTTTGATTTTTTTTTAATTGGGGTGTACCCAAGAGCTGGCTAGCGACTGCCTCCTAAATCGAGTTAGAGAGAGTAGCCCTGAATCCATCTCTTGGGCCCCTTTTAAGGAGTAAAATCACGAGTAGTTTTACAGAAGGGAGACAATGAGGCAATAAGGAAACACAAAAAGCCTTAAAAAAAAACTCAGGTGGTCACCCACCATGTGCTAGGGAGGCTCAAGAGGGGCCAGGGAGGGTCAGGAAGGGCCAGGAAGGGTAAGGGTATTCTCAAAAACAAATCAACGCCAGCGGTTGTGACCCACACCTTTAATCCCAGCACTTGGGAGGCAGAGGCAGGCAGATCTCTGTGAGTTCGAGGCCAGCCTGGTCTACAGAGCGAGATCCAGGACCGGCACCAAAGCTACACAGAGAAACCCTGTCTCGAAAACAAACAAACAAAAAACCAAAAAACAAATCAACAGCATGGGTTGGGGAAGGCCAGGTTCCAGGAAACAGAGAGCAACTCAACTCTCACACTAAATAGAAACTTATTTTTAAAATACACATAATGGGGGCTAGAGAGATGGCTCAGCAGTTAAGAGCACTGGCTCCTCTTCCAGCGGACGCAGGTTCAATTCCCATCACCCACATGGCAGCGCAAGCCTGTCTATAACTCCAGTTCCAGGGGATCCTGCTGTGGGATGGTCTGTATGTCAAATGTGTTGCTCTAATTGGTCAATAAATAAAACACTGATTGGCCAGTAGCCAGGCAGGAAGTATAGGTGGGACTAACAGAGAGGAGAATTGAGACAACAGGAAGGCGGAGGGAGACCCGGCCAGCCGCCGCCATGACAAGCAGCTTGTGAAGATGCCGGTAAGCTATGAGCCACATGGCAAGGTATAGATTTATAGAAATGGATTAATTTAAGATATAAGAACAGTTAGCAAGAAACCTGCCATGGCCATACAGTTTGTAAGCAATATAAGTCTCTGTGTTTACTTGGTTGGGTCTGAGTGGTTGTGGGACTGGTGGGTGACAGAGATTTGTCCTGACTGTGGGCCAGGCAGGAAAACTCTAGCTACAGGATCCCATACCCTCACAGAGACATACATGCAGGCAAGACACCAATGCACATTAAAAAAATACATAAATAAATAAATTTAAAAAAATAAAATACACATAATGGCTCTTCCTGTCAAAATATTTGAGACCCTGCCTCAAAATATCCAAAATAGTAATAGCTATATTTTATATGTGTAAAACTCAACATTTTATTTTGTTTTGTTTTGCTTTTTGAGACAGGGTTTCTCTGTGCAGCTCTGGCTGTCCTGGAACTCACTCTGTAGACCAGGCTGGACTCAAACTCAAGAGATCCTCCTGCCTCTGCCTCCTGAGCGCTGGGATTAAAGGTGTGCGCTGCCATCTCACAGCTTCAACGTGTTTTTAAACTTATATGCTGGCTGGTTTTTAACTTGACACAAGCTAGAAACATATCTGGGAAGCTGGAATTTTAATTGAGAAAATGCCTCTGAAAGACTGGCCTGCAGGCCGGTGTGTGATACATTTTCTTGATTGATGCTTGATGTGGGAGGGCCCTGTTCATTGTGGGTGGTACCACCCTGGGCAGGCGGTCGTGGGTGCTATGAGAAAGCAGGGTGAGCAAGCCATGATGAGCAAGCTAGTAAAGCAGCACTGTCGCTCGGCCTCTGCCTCAGTTCCTACTTCTAGGTTCCTGCATGGAGTTCCTGCCCTGACTTCCCTTCATGATGTACTGTGATTGGGACATGGTCTGGAATAAACCCTTCCCTCCCCAAGTTGCTTTTGATCATGGTGTCTTATCAATCACAACATAGAAAACCCAACTAAATGCCGGGCAGTGGTGGTGCACGCCTTTAGTCCCAGCACTCAGGAAGCAGAGTCAGGCAGATCTCTGTGAGTTCGAGGCCAGCCTGGTCTGCAGAGCGAGATCCAGAACAGGCTCCAAAACTACACAGAGAAACCCTGTCAAAAAAAAAAAAAAAAAAGAAAAAGAAAACCCAACTAAGATAATATGTGAATCATTCCTGTTCAGGCAAGGAAGTTTAAATGCAGAAAGAAAGATTGGGTTGGGGCTGGGGAGGTGGCTCAGCAGTTAGGAGCATTTGTTGTAGGTCATCCAGGTTCAGTTCCCAGCACCCACACAGTGGCTCACAACCATAAGTAACTCTAGTTTCAAGGGATTTGACCCCCTCTCTTCTAACCTCTGCACACATGTGGTACATATACATCCAAAACACTCATACCCACAAAACCATTATTTTAAAGAAAGATTAAGTTAAAATGCCTGCAACCTCCTCACACACAGGTATCCCATTGAATACCTTGATAATACCTTTCCAAAGTTAATGTATACACTAAAGAAAAACTTTTAAAGAATTAGGTCATGGGATGCACACACCATTTCCTAGTCTCGTGTAGAGTTCTGCCCAGACTCTGTATCCATTTATTCCTTTGGTAGTCATCATGTTCCCCATTGAAGAGACAATGAAATGAAGGCTTGAAGGCCACGCCAAGGTCTGCCAGCAGCAGTTCCTAGCAGGCCCCTGACCTTGGTGCCCTAGCTCCAAGGGAAAGGACATACTCATGGGACTCAAATAAGAGCTATGTTTCGGTTTGAATGAGAATGGCCTCCAGAGGTTCATATATTTGAATGTTTGGTACACAGTTGGTGGTACTGTTTGGGAAGGATTAGGAGGTGTGGCCTTGTTGAAGTAGGTGTGTGACTGGGGGTGGACTTTGAGGTTTCAAAAGCCCACACCAGATCCAGTCTCTCTCTCTCTCTCTCTCTCTCTCTCTCTCTCTCTCTCTCTCTCTCTCTCTCCTGTCTGCAGATCAGGATATAACGCTCCCAGCTACTGCTCCAGTGCCATGCCTGCCTGCTTCCTGCCATGATGATCATGGACTAACTCACTCACCCAATTAAAAGCTTTTTTGTTTTGTTTTCAAGACAGCATCTCTTTGTGCAGCATTGGCTGTCCTCGAACTCACTCAGTAGACCAGGCTGGCCTCAAACTCACAGAGATTCCCCTGCCTCTGCCTCCCAGGTGTTGGAAAAGCCTTCTTTATAAGAGTTGCCTTGGTTATGGTGTCTCTTCACAGTAATAGAACAGTGACAACAACAGGCTGGTTAGTTGAGTGCTCCCCTAGCATGTACAAAGTTTTGGATGAGCCCTAGCCATCACATAACCTGAGCTTATGTTACATGCCTGCAAACTCCGCACTCAGGAAGTAGAGGCAGGAGGATTAGGGGTTTGAGATAATCCTCTGCTGTGGAGCTTGAGGTTAGTCTAGGATACATGAGACACTCCCCCCCCCAAAAAAAGACACAAGACATTCCCCACCACACACACCTTATCTAAGTAGTGTCAGTAAATGACCCCAAACTTTGATGTCCACAAGGAGTAAAAAGTCAAGTTCTCAAATGACACTACTCCAGCTAGCCCACGGTCCTTTTCGTTCTCTTCCAAGGTGGTCCCAGAGACCTCTGTAATCTGAGTGAAGGAAACCTGTAGGCTTAGGGTTTATTGCCCCAAGTAATGAATCACTGAAGCCCAGGAATTAAGGGACTCTCCCTTCATCTCCAGGAAGTGGGAATGGTCTGGGAAAACTGGGGAAAGAGACTGGGTAGCCCCTCCTCAGCTACCCCTCCAATATCAGCTGGCTTGGAGTGAGCCAGGCTGGGCTAGAAGGCCTGAGCTTCTAGCATTCCCACTGAAAGGCTACAATGACAGGCCACAGTTCACATCTGAAGGGCCATCTGGATTCAAAGGAGACACCAATGGCTGTATAATTTTGAGCAAGTGGTTTGCTCTGTGCTTCTGCATCCCTTGGAAGAATCCAGGGCATAGGCTTTGGTTGGCAGCCAGTACTCCTGGTATTTTAGTACCTATCAATACTAATGAGGGTTAAGTGAGAGGCAACCAAAAAGATCTCCTGGTGATTTGCTCAGGACATCCCAAGCCCCGTGGAAGACAGCAAGCCAGGATTTGGTCAGTCACCAGAGCAGTGTTTCCCCCCTCTTCGACTTTTGCAGTGTGACAAGGCCTTCCCAGGGATCTCCCTGGGACCCGATCAATTCATCACCGTGACAGGGCCCAGGAGAGAGAACTGGATTGAGCCAGTTAGGTCACATGGCCACTCCTTGTGCAGTCAACCATGGATTGGGACAGGGCCGGGCAATGCCAACCTAGCAGCCCCCAGAGATGAAGGCACTGGCCTAAGCCTGGGACAAGACGCCCCGGACTAGATTGGATCATCCAAATTCTTGAGGTCATAAACGATGCCTCCTATTTCATTCTCTAATGGAGAAGATGTGCCCTCATTGTCAGGCTACCACACAGCCAACTGTCCCAGGTCCAGCCACTCGTTGGACTTATCCCCAGATACAAAGTGACATTGTATGAACCAAGTTCACAATCAGAGCCTGAACTAAGAAACTGTCCACAAGGGTTGAAAGGTCAAATTCTCCTGTGTGCTGGAGCAGGGAACCTGAGGAAGAAGAGTCCACTGCTGGGATGGGGGATGGGAGCACTGGGGGAACTAAGGCAACTCCACCCCGGCTCCATCTTCACCTTTCCGGTTCCTGCTTCTAGGACCTGAACAGGCTGGCTGAATTGAACTTCTTTAGTGTTTCAGTCACATCTTCAAATTCCCCCACACCGTGTTTCATGTGACCAAAAAGGGTTCTGCCCAGGAAAAGCCACTTGCTAAAAGTTGCAAAAATCAAACACCCTAAAGAGCAAACTGGCCAGTCAATAAGTGGGTCGATGAACGAACTAGAAGGTCTCAAATGGCCAGGAGATTTTTTTAAAAAGTGTGTGACATCCTTAGCCATGAGGGAAATGCAAATTAAACCTGATTTGAATAGCTAACATCAGGAAAACATGATCATAAATGCTGACAGGGACATGGGGAAAGATGAATCTTTATTCACTGCTGGTAAAAGGATAAACTGGTGTGGACACTATGGAAATCAGAGGGGAATTTTCTTTAAAAAGAACCCTAAGAATGAAACTATCATGACCCAGCTATCTCTTTCTGAGAATACATTCAAATGAATGACTCCGTATCCCACCACAGAGACACTTGCACATCCACGGTCAATGCTGCTGTACAATAACCAGGACATGGAATCAGCCTGGATGTCCATCAGTTGAAGAACAGATAATAAAAATGTGGTCACCTGCACAATGGAATCTTTTGCAGTAGTACAGAAAAAAAATCAAGTTATGACATTTTCAGGAAATGGATGGGATTTGAAATTCAGTGAGGTGGCCCAGGGTTAGAAAGACAAACGCTCCATGTTCTCATCTGCGGGTCCCACCTGCTAATTTTGTTGTTAATTTTTCTTTCCATTTGTTTGCTTGAGACAAGGGCTCTCTAGATAGTGCTGGCTGTCCTGGATGGAACTCACTATGTAGACCAGGCTGGCCTCAAACTAACAGATTTGCCTCCTGGTTTCTGAGATTAAAGGCATGTGCCACCACACCTGGCTGCTAGCTGCTAACGTGTGTGTGTGTGTGTGTGTGTGTGTGTGTGTGTGTGTGTGTGTGTGTGTGCATGGGTGTGTGTGTGTATGTGTGTGTGTGTGTGTGTGTGCATTTGTGTGTGAGTGAGTGTATGTAGTTAAAAAGGAGTCCATAGGGCTGGAAAATCATCTCTCAGAGAGAGGGGTGGGGAAGGTAATACAGCATATGTGATATTGTAGTGTAAGGGGTTACTTTGGGAAGATAGGTATAGAGAGAGATGGGAGGAACAGCCGAAAACTAAGCACATGTGAAAATGCCATAAGGAAACCAGTTACTTTGTACGCTAATTTCAAAACTCACTATCTCATTCCTTCCTCAAACGAGCCACAAACAATACAATTTCTTTCTCTCTGGGGGTTGGGGAAGAAGCCACATTCCACTTGCCCCTGTATTCCTCCTGAGGGAGACCCCGTAGACACAGATACAGGCTCTGGAGCATGTTCAGAGCCATTTAAGGACACTCTGGTTGTTGGTCCACACCGTAATACTATCCTTGTCCTGGCATCGCCTGACCTCTGCCAGGAGAGAGCAGGCAGGTGTTAACCTGCCCTAAAAGGTCAGTAGAAACAATAGCATGGCCACCAACTTCAGAGCCTGGGCACTGTATCCCGAGGGCAGAAGCAAAGGAGGACTCTCCAGGCCTCAGAGCCTGGCTGGTTAAAACATGTCAAGGTAGAGCCTGAGTGGGGCTTTCTGGAAAACATTAGCCCCAAATACCAATCTTGATTCGATACAGAAAGCTGCTTGCAGACCAGACTTTGAGACAGTGGGTCGCCTCATATCACTGACACCAGACTAGAAGTTGTCTAAGTGACTAGGGAAGTAAAAGCTGAGGCTAAGTGTGACAGTGCATGCCCGCAACCTCAGCATTTGGGAGGAGGAGGAGGAGGCAGGACTATCAGGAGTTCAAGGTCAGCCTAGTCACTCTCAGCTACATAGTGAGTTCCAGGACATCTTGGGTTATATGACAACCTGACTTAATGAAGGAAAAGGAGAGGAGGAGGAGGAGGAGGAGGAGGAGGAGGAGGAGGAGGAGGAGGAGGAAAGAACTGAAGGTTTTAGCAGGAAAGAAAATGGCAACCCCATGGGGAGATGCAGGCTACCGTGAACAGGAAAGTCAATGCGGTCAGGGCAGTTCTTGGAGGGGTCTGGGGTTGGTTAACCAGGAGGATAGTATATTTTCTTTTGTTTAGAGATTTTGTTCTCATGGCTTGAGAGGATTTCCCATATGATACAGATGGGGCCCCAGTTTGTCCCTGGAGGCAGACCAGCATTCTCCCGCACCCGCTGTCTCTTTCCTCGTGAAATGGGGAGGGGATGAGCGACAGACTCAGTCCATCCAGTGTTCACAAGGAAAGGGACCAACTGGGTGATTGACAGGCCTTAAGGACTACAATGTGAGAACCCAGTCTCTCGTCTCTGTTACCATTTTGCTGTGTGCCTCCTGTGCCCGAGCAGGAGCCCTAAGACCTGGCTGCAGCCTTGCCTCTCCTCTTACAGTCAACAAAGAGTCCTTCTGAATCGATGACAATTTTCTTGGCCACCTGCTGTGTCAAGTTCACAATTAAAACACACACACACTCACTCCATCCTTTATAGGAGCCACAGGTAACAGGAAACTTGTATTTCCTGGTTTCTCAAAGGACCAGGTTGAACAGGTATGCCGCCTTGCCCTGCCTGCTGCTGGTCTAGAATGTGTCCCGCTGCCACACGTGCGTGTTAAGACAGTGAATGGCAGACCATCCTGGTCCCTCGACCCTTTTAATCAGGTCTCGCATATCCCAGTCTGGTCTCAAACTCACTATGTAGCCAAGGATGACCTTGAACTTCTGATTCTCCTGCTTCTGCCTCTTGAGTGTTGGGATTACAGACATGCACCACCATATCTGATCTTCTGCAGTGCTGGGGCCAGAACCCAAGGCTTCCTACCGACTGAGCTCTACCCCTTAGCTCCCGTTTCCTAGTCAGTTTTTAAAGACTTTATTTGTTTTAATTTTATGTATATGAATGTTTTGCCTGCAATGTGTATGCAATGCCTGCTGAGGTCAGGAGGGGATGACAGATCTGGAGTTACAGTTCACAGACAATTGTGAGCTGCCATGTGGGTGCTGGGAACGGAACTCAGGTTCTCTACAAAGGTAGCAAGTGCTCTTAACCACTGAGCCATCCCTCTAGTCCCCTCACCCCATTCTCTTTTTTTTTTTTATTTTTTTATTTTATTTTATTTTATTTTTTTTTACTCATGGAACGCTTCACGAATTTGCGTGTCATCCTTGCACAGGGGCCATGCTAACCTTCTCTGTATCGTTCCAATTTTAGTATATGTGCTGCTGAAGCGAGCACCTCTTTTTTTATTTTTATGCTTATTGGTGTTTGCCTGCAGGTATGTCTGTATGAGAGTGTCGGACCCCTGGAACTGGAATTACAGACAGTTGTGAGCTGGGAACTGAACCCAAGTCTTCTAGAAGAGTTGCCAGTGTTCTGAACCGCTCAGCCATCTCTCCAGTCTTCTTATTCTTTATTCTTTTTGTTGCTGTTGTTGTTTGTTTTGTTTTTTGAGACAGGGTTTCTCTGTGTAGCCCTGGCTGTATGGAACTCTCTCAGTAGACCAGGTTGGCCTAGAACTCTCAGAGATCCATCTGTCTCTGCCTCCCTAGTGGTGGTGTGTGCCACCACTCAGCCCATTCTTTATTCTTAATCATATTCTCCACTTGTAAAAGAACATTTTCTAGATGCAGATCTTCCCATACCTCTGTGTAGTACTGCAGGGGACTTGTGTGGCATAGACTAGAATAATTGCTAGCCTGACAATCAGCTGGAGATGGGGAGCAAGAGAGGTCCCTGACTCACTGGCTTGATGGAAGTCTGATTGCAAAGACCCTGAGAGGTGCCAGACATTTCTGCCAGGTCCAGCCTTGGCTAGGGTTCAGGTTCTGAGGCAGGGAGGGGGTGTCAGCGCAAGGAAAACTTCTGACCACCAAGTGGATTGCCCTCAAGTGGCCCCGAATAGCTCAGGCCGTCTTTATTTATACTTAAAGTTTTTTCTTACCAGGGTTATATGAACAGCTTTATTATTGGCTTCTATTTTTTACTTTAAGAAATGCATCATGCCAGGTGGTGATGGCACATGCCTTTAATCCTAGCACTTGGGAGGCAGAGCCAGGCAGATCTCTGTGAGTTCGAGGCCAGCCTGGTCTACACAGCGAGATCCAGGACAGGCACCAAAACTACACAGAGAAACCCTGTCTCAAAAAAAAAAAACAAAAAAAAACGGGGAAAAAAAAAAAGAAATGCATCACAATTTAAGGAATACATTGTAATCATTATGAAAGCCCCCATTGTTCCCCTTTATGCTTCCCCAAGTACACCTTCCCACCCCCTGCATAACCTTATTCTAGACACAGAGTTCAGCATTTTTGCAGGCTGAACTAAATATCAAGCCAGACACATCCTGCTCGCACAGCACTTATGTCAGCCGGCAGCTACTCGCGGTTACAAAGTTAAGAAGTAATAGACATGGACACAATACTTTAAGGACAACAATGTTCAAACCCAGACAATTCTTTCGTGTCTGTAAGATATATTTTTATACAGTTCCCTTTTCTATAAGAGGGTCCCATATCTCAATCTCTCTGTAAAAGGCAGACTTTGACAAAGTACTCTTTTCCCATTTCACTATACCATACGTCTTCCACCAATATAAGCTCCTATGTATGGTAAAGATGGATCTATCCATCCCACAGTTTGTACTGTATTTTCCCCTCTTGGAGCATACCAGATCCTACCAATGATTCTATGCTTGGTGTCCAGGGAACTTACTCTCAACAGCTGGCACTATGTGTGTTCCTAAGACTTTCCCCCTATTCTGCATGAGCCCCACTCTCCTTTGTGAGACATGGTTAATGTTCCAAGTGTTTTTTTTCTCCTATGTACCTGTTGCTGTTGGTATTTTACTCTTTTGGGGGGCCTACCACCTAGTTCCTGAATAAATCATACACAGAGGCTTGTTCTTAATTATGAATGCCCGGCCTTAGCTTGGCTTAGTTCTAGCCAGCTTTTTTTTTTTAACTTAAATTATCCCTTCTGTCTTTTGCCTCTGGGTTTTTCCTTTTTTTTTTCTATACTTTTTTGTTGTTGTTGTTGTTGTTTTACTCCATGACTTGTTGTGTGGCTGGGTGGCTGGGCCTGATGACCTCCTCCTCCTTCTCTGCATCCTCTTATTCACTCCCCCATCTCTTTTCTTCTCCCTCCTCCCAGATTTCTCTCCTATTTATTCTCTCTGCCTGTCAGCCCCACCTATCTCTCTCTCCTGCCTTGCTATTGGCTGTTCAGCTCTTTATTAGATCGTTAGGTGTTCTAGACAGGCAAAGTATCACAGGTTCACAGAGTTAAATGTTTTTTTCCTCTCTCTTTTGTAAAGGCAGTTTATCTGACCCAGCAAGGACCCTTCAGTCAGATAAATTTGTTTTATGAAACCTCGTGGCTCCCATCCATATTTTTTTTCCCTACTCTTCGAATTGGTACACACACAACTGAAGAGCTCTTGCATTGGCAGGCTGGGAGGGCCTGGACTTGGACTTAGTGTCTTGGTTTCACTTGTTTTATTTTATTTTATTTTTTAACTAAAGCTATATAAAGCTTGTGGATTAAACAGAATAAATTTCTAAATTTAAAAAAAATGAAAATGCAACATAAATAAAAGTAACATACCTTAAAATAATATTCTACAACACCTAACTCTCTATTGAGTCAGAAAAGTTCCCAGGGTTGGGAGTTGTAGTTAGTAATTCCGGATAAGAGATTTGAGAAGCATTTAGCCCCCTGTTGAATTTTAGGGGAAAATATTTGAAAAGGAACAGAATTTCCAGGGAAAATTACAGCTGTTGTATGTGTGACTGACAAAGAAAAACTAAAATCTGCCCAAAGAATCACTGATACAATGAGAGTGAAAAGAGCCTGTAAGATGCACGAGTTTTTTGTTTTTGTTTTTTCAAATCCTTACGCTGTCCAGTGGACTACTGGTTCTTGCCAAGTGAGAGTCCATTTCCACGGGTGCCTTGCCTTGAGGAAATCCACTGGACAGGTAGTCCTATGCTGATCTGAGACTAGGCTGCACAGCTCCCAACACATTTCCACATTTTAATCCTGGGCAGACACAGCAGCAACCCTTGGGCTGGCCCAGTCCCACTCCTATCCTGCCCTCACCTTACCCTCCCTTAGCTACGAATGGTCACTCTAAAACATGTGTCCAGGGCCAGCGAGATGGCTCAAGGGCACTTACTGCCAAGCTTGAGGACCTGCAGTCAATACCCAGGACCCACATGATGGAAGGAGAAAACAGACACCTGTAAGTGTCCTCTGACCTCCACACTCACACTGAGGCACACACACACACACACACACACACACACGCACCCATATACATATAGACACACACACATAGACACACATACGTACATACATACAAACACACATATACATACACACACATACAAATACACACACCCACATACAAACACACTCACATACATACAAACACATACACACATATACACACATACATACAAACACACACGCATACATACAAACACACATGCATACACACAAAAAATTTAAAAATTTAAAAAAATCTCTCGAGTACCAGGAAGATTGCTAGAGTCTGAAAAGACTGAACAAAAGTGGCATGAACAAAGTTGACTCACGCAGTCTTATCTAGTATTTTGCAATCTGTAAGCTTACCTAGGCATAAGAATTTTGGCACACTTGTTAGGTATGCATTTGTGACTTAACAATATTTGTGTTAGGAATTACCTAGGAAGAGGGTGGTAAGAGGCGTGGCCTAGAACAGGCCACCTGAGTTCCAGAGTGGGCCCTGGAGCCAGGAGTCTGGTCCCTAACATTGGAACTACTGGTCCTAGCTGGTGCTCTGTCTTGTCACCCCTCCTCCCCATCCTCCCTCTCCCTCTCTCTAGACCCCGCCTACTTTATCACTGTCCCTTGCAACATCATGAAACCTGAGCTGTGAATGTTCGACCAGCCAGTGTTGACTGAGTGCTGGTGATTTGTTTGTATGCATTTTTTCCCTGGGCTTGAGGGGGCGGGCAGGAAACAGTCCCCTGAAAACAATACCACGTTGTTAACTGCTCCCTCGACCCACCAGGTCTCGCCAGTTGATCCTGGGCCAAAAGGAAAGTTCTCTGATCTTCGGGGCGTTTTTGGAAAGAAGCTGGACAGGGACTCCAACAGGGTGAATTCCAGCCCTTGACACTGGGTGGGAGGCAATGCACTTCCTCTTCCAGAAATTTCTCTCCAATTCTAGACAGCTGTTTTTCCTGTCTCTGAGGCTGACAAGCTTTCCTTCGTCCCACCGCCTGAACTGACGCTTGGTTGCTATGTTGCTTCTGGTGGTTTTTTTTTTTTTTTTTAACACCAATAGATTTATTTTAGAATTAAATAAGAACTGGAAAGCCAATCTCACTTGCTATAAATAGAAGGCAATCGTGAGCTTAGGTTTCCATGAATACAAAATGCATCGGTAAATTCTAGCTCCAATCTGTTGCCTACCATGGACCTTAGCAAATAGTATGGAGGGCTGACGGTGTATTGACTCGGGTAGAAGGGGAGAAAATTGAAAACTGAAAAGCCTCCTTGGCTTGTGAATTGGAGTCATTAAGAACACATTTGGGTCTTGTGCTGGGCAGCAAGGTTGTGAGCACCTTGCAAAGTGTCTCCCAGAATCTTGTAAATTCAGAGTGCTAGGTGAATGCTCCCCGCATGGCCAGGTGGGGGTGGGGTGGGGGTGGGGCTTGGGCATGAACACAAAGGCAGCCTATGAGGGCTGTGACAGGCCAACCCTGAGACCTCTAATGGAGTGGGACTGTAGCCTGTGGTCTTGTGTGCTGGGTGCCAGTGCCTGCTGCCGGCTTTTAGGGTCTCCTACTCAGGGATGTGGGGGTGAAGGGTCTCCTTACCTCACCCTCCCCTGACTCTGAGCCCTGTGGGGAGGATGGGTGATCCATCCCTGCCCTGGGAGCACTAAGTCCCATCAAGACTCACAGCATCAATACTGACAGTTCCAAAGAACACACCTCTGTGGCCACTTCTCCCAGGCTTTCTTCGGACTTCTGTGACACCTCAGGGTTGATTACCCAGCAGGCTGCCAAGTCTAGGCAAGATGGTGCCTCTGTTTCCCTAGCTGGGGAGTTTTACCCCCAAGCGTGTGTGTGTGTGTGTGTGTGTGTGTGTGTGTGTGTGTGTGTGGAGGGGGAGGGGGTGTTGAATGCTTAGGACCAAGTTGAAATCTAGCTTTGCCAAGACCCTCTCTGGAATCTCTTACCCCCCCCCCCCCCCCCCCCCCAGGAGTTTCAGGACAACTTGAACCTCCTTCTCTGGGTTCCCACGTCCTGTGTGTCGCCCAAGGGAGTGGATCTGGAACCTTACATTGGAGTCAGCTCTGTGTTCTTGAGCAACTCCCATGCCTGCAGCTCGGTCTCCTTCTTAAAAGACCGAGGATTTACTTGCCTTTCAGATCACTCTGGAAATGAATTCCTCACCGTAGGTATAGGACTCTCACCTTAAGGTTACCACTCTGCCTATGTGTGGCATGCATACATATGTGTGCACATGTATGTAGGTACGAGAGGACATCCTAAGGTGTCTTCAGATGCCATCTATTTTTTTTTTTAAGACAGTGTCTGCTGTTGGCCCAAAACTCTCCCCAGACTAGGCTCATTGGCCAATGAGCTCCAGGAACCCGTCTGTCTCCGTCACCTCAAGATTGGAATTGCTACCCCAGGGCACTGCCTTTCTGAGGCCTCTGGAGCTGTGTCTCTACTTGAGTCTTGTTGGCTCTGTCTTCCATGTGAGATGGGCAGCGTTTTCGGCAAGGGAGAGTTTCCTCCTCTGCGCCTCCCTTACCGGAAGTGCAGGTGTTCTGAGCAGTGTAAGCCACCATGTGCCTTCTCCATGAAGAAACGCAGCTTCTTAGTTCAAAATAAGGCTCCAATGCAGTACTTCTCAACCTGTGAGTCTCGACCCCTCGGGGATTGTCAGCTGACTCTTTTACAATAGTAACACATCAGACAGCCTGCATATCAGATGCTTACATTACAATTCACCACAGCAGCAAAATGACAGTTACAAAGTAGCAACGAAATAATTTTATGGTTGGGGGTCACCACATGAGGAATGGTATTAAAAGGTCGCAGCATTAGGAAGGTTGAGAACCACTGGTCTAAAGCTTGCCTTCCTGCCCTTCAATCCTGCCCCCTCTTGGACAGAGTCCCTTCAATCTATAGATCAGACCCACACCTGGGCATCCTCCTCATCCCACCCTCCCCAGGTCCATGATCATCCCCATCTCCTGGTGATCTTACTGAATAATTGCTTAAAAGGTCCGAATCCTGCCGTCTCTTCCACCTCCATCACTGCCCCAGGTCCAGGCAGCCAGTTCCTCACCAGAATGGTTGCGGTGTTTCCCGTTGCCTCTGGACGGCCCTGTTGTCCCTTCAGGACACATCTGAGATGCCACTCCTCTAGGTCAGATTTTTGAATGTTCCCCTAAGTCCACATGTTGAGTGAAGGTCCCCATCCTGTGACACTACTGAGAGGGGGTAGAAGCCTTAGGAGGTAGAACCTAGTGGGGCATCAGGAGCCCAGCCCTGCTCCTTCTCTCCTGGACTTTGCTTTGCCACAATCCTGAAAGCAACAGGAAAAATGGCCGTGGACTGAAGTCTCCTGTGCTGACTGAACACGGCTAACGTCATTTGAGAGTAAGAAACCGCAACTGAAAAGACACCTCTGGGGCTGGAGAGATGGCTCAGTGGTTAAGAGCATTGATAGCTCTTCCAGAGGACCCAAGTTCAATTCCCAGCACCCACATGACAGCTCATAACTATCTGTAACTCCAGTTCTGGAGGATCTGACATCATCACACCAATGCACATAAAACAAAGCTAAATAAATTATTTCTTTTTAAAGAAAGAAAAGAAAAGATGCCTCCATAAGGCAAGACTGTAGGTAGGCCAATAGGACTTTCTCTCTCTCTCCCTGACAGGGTCTCTCTATGTAGGACTGGCTGTCCTGAAACTTACTATGTATGCTGATCTCGAACTCACAGGGGTTCCACCTGCCTCTGTCTCCCTGAGATTTAATCCTCTGCTGGGATTAAAGATGTGAGCCACTATGCCTGTCTTATAGGGCATTTTCTTAATTAGTGGTTGATATAGGAGCATCTAGCCCATTGTGGGTGATGTCACCTCTGGGTAGGTGGTACTAGGGTGTACAACAAAAGAAACTGAACAAGCCAAAAGGAGCAAACCAGGAAACAGCACTCATCCATGACTTCTGCACCAGCTCCTGCCTCTGGGTTCCTTCCCTGCTTGAGTTCCTGACCTGACTTTTTTCAATGATGAACAGTAATGTGAAAGTGTAAGCCAAATAAACCCTTTCTTCCACAAGTTGCTTTGGTCATGGCGTTTCATCGTAGCAACTGTAACCCTAACCAAGTCAGAAATTGGTATCAGGAGTGGGGTCATACTTTGTTTGGAAGAAGAAATGGCCAGATGTGTGATTGTTCACTGATTGATGGCCGTAGCCAATGGGCTGGCTGGATAGTCATGGACTTAGAAGGAGCATAACTGGAAAATTGGTGAGAAAGACATCTGAAGAAGTTTGTGGCTAGATCTCTCCAAATGGGCAATGATTGTGAAGGTACTTGTATCCCATGTAAATGCTCATCAAAGATGACTTCAGGGGTTGCTGGAGAGATGACTCAGTGGTTAAGAGCACTGACTGCTCTTCCAGAGGACCCGGGTTCAATTCCCAGCACCCACATAGTAGCTCACAACGGTCTGTTAGTTCAGTTCTAGGCACCTTCACACAGACATACATGCTGATAAAACATCAATGCATGTAAAATAAAAATAAGTACATTATTTTTTTTAAACAAATGTGACTTCAGCAGAGAAAGAGTTGAGATCAAACAGATAGGATGACCCATTCTGTGGGCAGCCAGCCTCTTTCCCCAGCCACCCCTGTCATTGCCCAATGGGCCCATGAACAAAGTGGCCATGGTGGCAGAGATGGGCAACAACATGGACTTCAACTCACCAAAGCTGACCTGGCTACAGCTGCTGCTGAGTGCCAGATCTGCCAACAGCAGAAACCAAAACTTAACCCCCAGTATGACACCATTCCCTGGGATGACCAGTCAGTGACCTGGTGGCAGGTTGACTACACTGGACCACTTCCTCCATGGAAAGGACAATGCTTTGTCCTTACTGGAGTAGATACTTATTGTGATTATGGATTTGCCTTTCCTGCACCTAATTCTACCAAAATCACCACCCATAAACTTAAAGAACGCCTTATCCACCAGTGTGGTATTCCACACAGTATTGCTTCTGACCAAGGAACTCACTTCGTAGCCAGAGAAGTGCTACAGTGGGCCCATAATCATGGATCCACTGGCTGCTGTGGAATATTAGTTTAAGATGTGTTACATTTATTTTCGCTGTGGAACATTTAATGATGCAAAGATGAGTTGATTTCTTTTTTTTCTCTTTCTTTCTTTCTTTTTTTTTTTATTTTTATTTTCAGAGCTGAGGATCGAACCCAGGGCCTTGCGCTTGCTAAGCAAGCACTCTACCACTGCGCTAAATCCCCAACCCGAGATGTATTCTTTTACGTTGCATTTGTTTAACACTGTAAAGCTGTGTTATTTTGCCTGCCTAAAATATCTGATTGGTCTAATAAAGAGCTGAATAGCCAATAGCGAGGCAGAAGAGATAGATAGGTGGGGCTGGAGGACAGAGAGAATAAGTAGGAGGAGAAATCTAGGGAAGAGAGCAAGGAGCAAGAAAAGGAGGAGAGGAGGACACCAGGGGCCAGCCACACAGTCAGCCAAAGAGTAAGAAGGAAAGAAAGATATATAGAATAAAGAAAGGCAAAAAGCCCAGAGGCAAAACATAGTTAAAGAGAAACAGGATAACTAAAGTTAGAAAAGCTGGCTAGAAACAAGCCAAGCTAAGGCTAGGCATTCATAAAGAAGAATAAGTCTCTGTGTATTTATTTGGGAGCTGGGTGATGGGCCCCCAAAGAGTGAAAAAACCAACCACAACTGATCTTGCCACGTTCCTCACCATCCTGAAGCTCCTGGCCTGCTAGAATGCTGGAATGGTCTTTTGAAGACCCAGTTACAATATCAATTAGATGTCAGCAGCCTGGAGGGCTGGGGCAGGGTTCTCCAGAAGGTGGTATAAGCTTTGAATCAGTGTTCAATGTGTGGTACACACATTGTTTCTCCCATAGCCAGGATCCACAGGTCCAGGAATTAAGGAGTGGAAAAGGGAACAGTTCCACTCACCATTATCCCTAATGACCCACTGGGAACATTTTTGCTTCCTGTTTCTGAGAATTAAAGATCTGCTGGCCTAGAAGTTTTGGTTCCAGAGGAGGGAGCGCTCCTGCCAGGAGCCACAACAAACATTCTGTTGAACTTGAAGTTCAGACTTCCCCCTGCTCAGTTTGGACTTCTGATGCCCTTAGGCCAACAGGCCAAGAAAGGAATAACAGTGTTAGGAGGGGTGATCGATCCAGATTATTGTGGGCAGATTAGATTGCTTCTCCACAATGGAGGTAAGAAGGACTATGTCTGGTGTGCAGGAGATCCTTTAGGGTGTCTCTTGGGGCTACCATGTCCTGTGATTAAAGTTAATGGGAAATGACAACAATCTAATCCAGGCAGATGACAAAGGGCACAGACATGTCAGGAATGAAGGTGTGGGTCACTCCTCCACAAGAGGAGCCAAGACCTGCAGAGGTGCTTGCAAAGGGTGGAGGAAATACAGAATGGGTAGCAGAGGAAGGTAGTTATAAGTACTAGCTAAGGCCACATGACCAGTTGCAGAATCAAGGATTAAAATTGACATGAATGTTTCTGTCATATTTTGTCAAGATTGTGTTTGTGCAAATATTTGTGTTTTCTTTGCTTAGTTTATCATGTAAAATAACATCAATTGAGAGAATATCAGTAGTTATTATGAGAACCAAAGTTACATTTTAAGTTTTAATTACTATGCCTAAGAGATCCATGAAACAAAAATGTCTCTGATCTGCAAGCCCCTTACTCAAGGACAGATAGTTCATGAAATGTTGGAGGCTATTGTTTATGGAGATAAGAAGTCACATGTTTTTCATTCCCCTAAACAAGTAAACATCTGTACCAGATGTGCTTGATCACATGTGGGTGGGAGGTTCACCGGCTGGAGGTATGTCAGGATGTATGCTGGCTCAGGCAAGTTCTTCCAACTAGCTTCTATGAGCAACCTATTTTTCATCTGAGAAAGGTGACGTACAGTGAAATTAGGTAGCCTGTTACCAGTATAGTAATGGGTGGAAGGCTGCATCTGTGACTGCTGTGTCACCATCTCCTTCCTCAGTTTACCCCTCCGTGAAATGGCAAAGAGCGTATCAAACACTATAGAGGCTGAGTCCCTTATACTCTTGCCCCAGAGTTCCAGAAGAGATGCTACCAGTGGCGAATTAATTAATCTGAGGGATGTCGAATGAATCTAAGTACACTGAGTCCATTCACTTTATTCTTCTAAGCCAAAAATCTCTCTACACAGCTTCATTTCTGTTCTCATACTTAGCTCCTCTCTGGTCCTTCTACTGTTCTCTCATTGTTCTATCTAAGTTCTTTCCATCTTCGCCCTCTAAGTCAAATCCCCCCAGTGCTGTGGGGGTACCAGTACACACACTTACGAGTGACAATGCAATGCAAGGCTTTCAGGGCCATAAAGAGAGGCGATAAGATCCACACAAAGAGCAGTGATGTCAGCTTCATTTACAACCCAAAAGGGGAGTGATTAAAGGAGGTGGGGTCAACAAAGAGATCTGAAAAGGGAATTTATGTGCTCAGACTATCTTCTTAGAAGTGGTTAGGTAAAACATTAGGAGTTTTATGTCACTATAAGTCATGCATAAACTAAAACTGCCTCTTTTTCCTTTGGAGCCGTATCTGTCTCACTTTATCTCCGCTGCGCCATTTTCTGGCAGGGTGGGGGAAGTGAACTCATAGCTAGATAGCCTGTGTCACAGCTTGATGTACCTAGTATGTGAGAGCCCCTTTGTTCTGAGTTAATTGTTAAAAGCAGACTTAGGCTGTGGGAGAAAGGAGGATTTAAGCTTAATATGCACAAGAAAAAAGCTTTGTACCTAACACCCTCCCGGCCTTGGCAGTTGTCTCAGTATGGATATTTACCTTATTTCAGGAGGCTAGCAGGAGGTCTGAATGCTTATCTATCTGCAGTCTGTCCTTGGATGTTTGAGAAGTATCTCAGATAGAATGCTTTTGTCTGGAGATGGCCCTGGCCAGATACTTGCTAATGGAGATGATTACAGAAAGGCACACAGTTGGGGGATGTTACCCAAATACCTCAAATGTATAGGGGGAAATTGTGCCCAATGAATGATCAACTACACTGTTAGAAGTTCTTGGAAAAAAGAATCAAACGGGAAAGCTACAATAGCACACAAGATATTAGCTGCATGAACTAGCTAATACATTCAAAACCAGTATCAACAATACTCCTTGAGTCTTGGCTTCCTCTGGAAAAGTCCTTGACTCTTTCAGGTAATAGCTTTGCCGTAGTCAGCTGAATTCCTACTTCATATTTCTGCAGCTCGCAGCAAAAGTCTGTGTTTTGCAATTACAAACTTGCAGATAAATATTAGTTCTTTATGGTCATTGTGGTAGTTTGAAAGTAATTGGCCCCCATAAGCTCATAGGGAGTGGCACTATTACGAGGTGTGGCTTCATTGGAGTAGGTATAGCCTTGTTGGAGGAAATGTGTCACTGTGGGGGTGGGCTTTGAGGGCTCATATATGCCCAAGCCACACCCACTGCTACAGCCCACTTCCTGTTGCCTTCTGATTTTATGTAGCTAGCACCATGCCTGCCTGCATGCTGTCATGCTCCCCACCATGATGATAATGGACTGAACCTCTGAAACTGTAAGTCACCCCAGTTAAATGTTTTTCTTATGAGAGTTGCCATGGTCGCCGGGCAGTGGTGGCGCACATCTTTAATCTCAGCACTCAGGAGGCAGAGCCAGGCAGATCTCTGTGAGTTCGAGGCCAGCCTGGTCTACAGGGTGAGATTCCAGGACAGGCACCAAAACTACACAGAGAAACCCTGTCTTGAAAAACAAAACAAAACAAAACAAAAGAGTTGCTGTGGTCATGGTGTCTCTTCACAGCAATAGAAAGCCTAAGACAGTCATCATCAGAGCAGCTCATCATGACAGGGACAGATGCTGGGATGATGGGATGTCCCTGAGAAGGGGCACTTTTGGGGGCAATGGGGACGTTCTGGATCTTGTGTGGGGTTGTGGAATGCAGATGTATTGATGATCACTCATTAAAGTAAAATGGTTCAGTGGCTAAAGAGCTACTCATGCAAGACTGAGGACCAGAGTTCAGATCTCCAATACCCATGAACAAAACCTTGGGAGGTGGTTTAAATGAGGATGGCCCCCATACGCTTGTATATTTGAATACTTGGTGGCCAATTGGTTGAACCATTTGAGAAGGACTAGAGGATGTGGCCTTGTTGGAAGAGGTGTGTCACTGGGCGTGGGCTTTGAAGTTTCAAACACCCACACCATTCTCAGTTAGCACTCTGTTTATGTCTCTGTTTCTGTCTGTCTGTCTGTCTGTCTGTCTCTCTTTCTTCCTTGTGCTTATGGATCAAGATGTCATCTCTCAGCTATTGATCCTGAACCACACCTGTCTGCCTGCTGCCATGCTCCTTGCCATGATAGCCATGAACTCTAACCCTCTGGAACTGTGAGACCCAAATTAAATGCTTTCTTTCATTAGTTGTCTTCCTCAAGGTGTTTTGTCACAGCAGTAGAAAAGTAACTAAGACACTTGTCATCCCCGCACTTGGATATCGGAGACGGGGACCCCTGAGGCAGTTTGGCTAGCTAGACTAACAAATTCAACAAGATGAGTTCAGCAAGAGACCTACCTCAGTAAATACAGTGGAAAGCAATCAGAGAAGACAGCGAAGGTTGTGGCCTCCACATGCATGCATACTCGTGTGTACTCCCATACGTACATGTGAACATGTATATTCACATGCACACACACATACACAGAGAGAGACAGAGACAGAGACAGAGAGAGACAGAGAGGCAAGCAATGGTGGCATTCATCTGAAATGCCTGAAAGAGAAAAAGAGTAAAATGATGATTAAAAAAATGGGTCAACGACCTCACAGTCACACAGATATGGCAGGTAAGTGTATGGAAACTGATCCCCACATGGCATCTTGTCAGAGAAAGGCAAATTCCAGCACAGAGATTACAGTACATTCCTATCAGAGGGCTCATATCTAAACACCACCAAATGTTGACAAGAGGGGACCAAGAAGATGGTTCAGTCAGTAAAAGGCTTGCTACCTAAGTATGAAGATTGATTCTGGACCCCCAGCACCTACCCACAAAAACCAGGCTTGGTGGTGAGCCCTGTAATACCAGGGCTGTGGAAGCAGTCAAGAGGATCCCAGGGCTTGATGGCTAGCCATTCCAGCCAATCAGAGAGCTCCAAGTCAGCAATGAGACCCTGTGTCATAAAATAAAATAGAGGGGCTGGAGAGATGGCTCAGTGGTTAAGAGCACTGACTGCTCTTCCAGAGGACTCGGGTTCAATTTCCAGCACCCACATGGCAGCTAACAACTGTCTATAACTCCAAAATCTGACACCCTCACATAGATGTACATGCAGGCAAAATGCCAATGCACATAAAATAAAAATAAATAAATTATTTTTTAATAAAATAAAATAGAGAGTAATGAAGATACCTGAAGTTGACTTTTGGCCTCCACATGTATGAATACACTCAAATATGTACACACATACAAACATATGATATGAGTACACACACACACACACACACACACACACACAAATTCTGACAAGGATGTGTAATAAAGACCACTTGGAATTTCTTACAAAACTAAACATACTTTTGAGGTCCAACCCAACAGGCTTCCTCCTTGGCAG
Source organism: Peromyscus nudipes (assembly GCA_902168325.1). Classification (NCBI taxonomy): domain Eukaryota; kingdom Metazoa; phylum Chordata; class Mammalia; order Rodentia; family Cricetidae; genus Peromyscus; species Peromyscus nudipes. The sequence continues at coordinate 52,070 of CABHPH010163150.1, forward strand.
TGACCTAAAGGAGTGAAAAGGAGGCCACACAAAAGCCTGCACAGGTGTCTATAGAGCTTTGTTCACGGCTGTCTGAACTGCAAGCGACAGTGTCCTTCAGCGGGCGACAAGTCACCATGCCGTACTGCCTACAGACAATGGAATATTATTCAGTGCTGAAGGGCAATGATCCGTTATGCCACAGCAAGAGTCTCTACTGATACTTACCAAGGAAGATGTTGATGTGGCAATGTCACCTTGTGCAGAGTTCCAATTGTGACGTTCAAGAACAAAAAGCAAAACTACGTAGAGAGTAAGAAAGGGCAGTAGTTGGTGGGGCAGCGGGTGGACGCAGTGACTGGACCAGAAGCAGAATGTGGAGGACTACAGGGCAGAGAAACGGCTCCATGTATCGTCACGATGGTAGACGCCTATCCAGACCCACAGTGCACCCCACAGTGAGAGCGAGCCCTCTGCACGCTTTGGACACTGGGAGATTTGTCCTTTGGAAGAGATGTGTCACTCTGGTTAGGAAGGTCCATAACAGAGAAGGCTTCGTGTGTGTGGAGTGGGGAGTATGTGGGAAATCTGTCCCTTCCACTTACCCTTGCTGCGAGCATAAAGCTGCTCTAAAAAAAATAAATTTTGAAGAGCCTGAGGATGTAGCAGAGATGATAGAATGCTTACCCATTGTTCACAAGGCACTGGGCTCCACCCCTGCTGCATGATCTATAATCCTATCACTCAGGAAGGGGAGACAGGAGAATCAGGAGGAGGGCCAGGAGGAGGAGAAGCAGGAGGGAGGAGGGAGAAGAGGGCAGGAGGAGGGCCAGGAGGAGGAAGAAGATTTATGGAGGTAAATGGTTCTTCTGACTTGAACCCAGCAGTTGTGATCTACAAATTAACTGCCCACAGGCAAATTCATGGGAGCAGAACAGGTTTATTTGCATCTGCCCAGAGTGCCACTTAGCGACAGCCCACTGCATAAGTGCTACCGAATTTCCATGCTCTCCTGGACAAAGGTGTGGGAGAAGGGCCATTTAAGGCTTCCCTAGATGGAAGGTAAGGTTTAACATAATTTTATTTTTGGACTGGCCTGGTGTCTCAGGTCAATGCCTGCCTGGAAACTTCCCTGGAAAAGGGCTTTGCAACAACTCGTTCCTGCAAACCTCCATTGTAGTTAGATAGGGAAGTTCAGTTAGGATTCCTTCTGGGGCCAGTGAGATGGCTCAGCAGGTAAAGAATGAAGTAGAAGCCTTACCTCACATCGTGTGCACTATTGTTTAGACATCACACGCACACACACACACACACACACACACACACACACACACACAACTGATATGTTAAAGGCTTGATCCCCAGCTGCGGGGAATCTAGTCACTGGGAGGTATTTGGGTCAGAATCTGGGGTTGGAGAGAGAGCTCAGCAGTCAAGAACGCTGGCTAAGTGCAGAAGACCCAGGTTCAATTCTCAGCACTTATATAGCAGCTCACAACTGTCTGTAATTCCAGCTCCAGGGGATCCAGGTCCCTCTTCTGACCTCCATGGGCACCAGGCATGCACGCAGTGCACAAACAGTTCAGGCAAAACTCCCATGTACATAAAATAAAAATAATAAATCTTTGCCAAGCATGGTGACTCAAGCCTTTAATCCCAGTACTCAGGAGACAGAGGCAGGTAGATCTCTGTGAGGTCAAGGCCAGCCTAGTCTACACAGTGAGTTCCAGGACAGCCACGGCTGTGTAGAAAAATGGGAACTTTTAGACTTTTGGAGGTGGGGCCTGGTTGGAAGAACTAGGTCACTAGGGGCTTGTCCCCCCCCCCCCCCCCCCCCACTTTCTTTGGATTTTGATTTTCGAGACAGGGTTTTTCTGTGCAGCCCTAGCTGGGATTAAAGACATGCACCACCGCCACCCAGTCTAGAAGTTATATCTTGTTCCAGGTGCCCCCCGTCTCTGCTTTCTGGTGGCCACCAACCTCTTTATGCCTACAGCCTCTGCCCTGGAGTCCTGCCTGGCCACCGTTTCTTAAAAGCTTTCCCGCCTGCTTTCCTAAAGCAAGAATCCAGCCGGCCGTGGAGGGAAAGCTCAGAAACTGACGTAAATCCTTCCCTTATGTCGTTTCCCTCAGGAATTTGTCACAGTGACAAAAAGTGTAACTAACACAATATGCAAAAATAACTGAAATCAGATCAGACCAAAATGTACAATGTCAAACCGTAAAGTTTTCAGAAGAAACCAAAGGCCCGCTGGTCATGAACTCTGATTTAGAAACAAGTTCTTAAGTCTGACTCCAGATGCACAGACTACAAAAGAGAAAACAGACAAAGGAAATTTCTTTGACATTAAAAATTCTCATGCATCAAAGGACACAAGAAATTAAGAAGGCCCACAGAGTAAAGGTTTGCAGAGCATGTGTCTGACACAGTCTAAGGGCTGGGGATGTGGCCCAGCAGCTTGGAGGGGAAAAATGAAAAAGGACATCCATAAGGGCCTAGCATCCAAAATGTGTGAAGAAATCTCAAGATGGGTGAGGTGATACTTCCTACAATGCTAGCGCTTGGGAAGTAGAGGCAGGAAGTCCAAAGGGTCAAGGTCATCCTTAGCTATATGGGAAGTCTGATGGCTACCCGGGCTACGTGACTCCTGGTCCCAACACAACAACAGCATCATGATAATAATAGAGAAAAAAAACTGAATCAACATTTCTCCAAAGACTCACAAATGGCCCATAAACACCATTTGTCACAGTGACTAAAAAAAGACAAAACAAAGCTAATAAAAAGCCCCTGGGAAATACAGATGAAGACCAAGATGGGATGAAGTACATTCCCACTGTGTCACAGTCCCACTGTGTCACAGTTCCACTGTGGGATGGTTATACCTGATGTCACAGATTATGGGAACCCACCTGCTGCTTGTGGACGAGTAACCCAGAGCCTGGAACAGCTGGACTACAGTTCCTCAGAATATGAAAGATCTGGTTCCCATGTGACCCAGTGACGTCACTCCTGGATGGATAATCAAGAGTTCACATGAGTGTTTAAACAATAATGGCATGGTGGTGGTGCACACTTGTGATCCCAGCATTCAGAAGCTTGAGGCAGGAGGATCACAAGTTCATGGCCAGCCTGGGCTACGTAGCGAGACTATTTCAGAAATACAAACACAAAACAAAACAAAAGGTTAAAAGGTTTTACTCTGGCGTTCAGAATAGCACTGCTCATAGTGGTCAAGGGGTAGAAACAGCTTAAATGTCCATAAGCTCATGAAACAGTAAAACTGGTATGCATGCATTCACGCACGTGCACACACATACACACACACACAAAAAAACAGTGTGCTATTCAGAATAAAGTACAGCATGCAATACAACACATTTTTGTTTATTTGTTCTGAGACAGGGTCTCAGGTAGACCAAGCTGGCCTCAGACTTGCTCTGTTACTGAGGACAACCTTGAACTTCTGGTCCTCCTGCCTCTGCCTCCCAGATGTTGGGATTACAAATGTGCACCAGAACTTCAGACTAGAAAGTTCTTGAAAACTGTGTTGAAGGAAGGAAGCCAAACATAAAAAAAAAAAAAAAACAACCATACTACGTTTATTTGTATGCATTGCTAGAAAGGACCTTGGGCCCAAAGAGAGAAAGTAGGTTCGTGGTTGCAGAGAGCAGAGAGTGGTGGGTAGGGAGTGTGATGTTTAATGGGAACAGGGAGCCTTTGGGGGAGATGAAAATGTTCAGGGACAAATGCATTAGCATCCTTATAACAGGCCTCAAGGAGACATTGACTCCATTTTGCCGTTGTAGACACAGAGAATATACCACCAGCAAGAAACAGGCCCTCACCAAACACCAAAATGATTTTTGTGCCTGGTCTAAGACTTCTATGGTTTATAAATTACCTGGTCCAAGGTATTTTGTTATAGCAGCAGAGATTGCCTAAGACAGTTACCCACCAATGTAAGTGTCCTGGAGGCACTGGACTGTACACTCTAAAGTAGTTTAAAAGGCAAATTTTATGCTAGGTACATTTTACCCCCCAAAATGGAGTCTGTTGTTGTTTTATTTCAGACAGGATCTCATGTAGCCCAGGGTTCTGAAGAGCCTGGAGGATGATCTATGACACCCATATTTTCAGTTTTGGATGAGTGAGTTATTAAGTATACAGCAAGTCCAAGTAAAAGAATAAGCAGCAAAAGAGAGAGGAGGTAGAGAGTGAGGGAACAAAATACCATCAAATTTGCAACTCAAGGCATCCAGCAGAAACTAACTGGGGAAACTGAGGCAAGTAACTGGAGCCCCCAAGTGAGCTTTCTATCCATGATGAAGATTCTGAATTCTCCTTCCCTTTGCTAGAACTCTTTTAAAAAAAAGATTTATTTATTATGTATACAGTATTCTACCTGTACACATATGTGTGAACACCAGAAGAGGGAGGGCACCAGATATTACTACAGATGGTTGTGAGCCACCATGTGGCTGCTGGGAATTGAACTCAGGACCTCTGGAAGAACAGCCAGTGCTCCTAACCGCTGAGCCATCTCTCCAGCCCCTGCTAGAACTCTTATACTGCGGATAATCAATACTCACCTCTGCAGGAAATGCTTTCACCTCCAGCTGTTCTCAGCACAGTATTCTCACTCTCAGACTCTTCTGCCCTCCCTGTCACAGAGCTGGGGAGCACAGCCCCAAATAAGGAGCCTTGGAGGACCCAGAGACAAACATACTTAGGTCTGAAACGGAGCAGGAGCAGCCCAGCTTCTCATATAGCACACTACAATTTACCAATGTCATGTAAGTCACACCCTATCTGGCTTCCAATTCATGTGAGGACTTTGGAATTCTTTTTCCTCACTGTGCAGCCCTGGCTGGTCTGGAAGTGGCTATGTAGATCTGCCTGCCTCTGCCTCAAGCGCTGGATGAAAAGAATGTGGCACCTAGCCTGGCTGATTTAAAACTGTGAATCTCCATCTCCTCTGCCACCATTCCAGGTTTGTGCCCTGCTGGGGATGAAGACCGGGGCTTTGTGCACACTAGACAAGTACTCTACCAACTGAGCCACATTCTCAGGCCTTTACCTCAAGTTTAAATAAAAAGAAAAGTACTGATGTATGCTATAAAAAGCATGGACCTTAAAACCTTGCAAAATAGAAGGAGTGACTCTGAGGACCACACGAAGAGTCGATTGAAATAAAACTGTTTAGAGTATGCAGATCCATGATGTTAGGAGGAGACTGTTTGCCTGGGGTAGGGATGAGCTGGGGACAGGAGGAGAGGGCTGGGGGAAACGAGACACCAACAGTGGCATGGGCTTCTTTTTAGGGGGATAAAAATGTCTACAAGTTGAGTGGGTTGTTTTCAGAACTCTGTAAAAATAACAAACGCATTTAGAACTCTATTCTTTTTGTTCGTTTAGTCAGTTTCTTGAGACAGGGTCTCATGTAGTCCAGGCTGGCCTTGAATTCACTATGCATCCAAGAACAACCCTGAACTCCTGATCCTCCTGAATCCACCTCACAAATGCTGAGGTTACAGGCATGTGCCACCACACCTGACCTAGAATTTTATGCCCCTCCACCTCTTTTTAAAGACTTATTTTATCCTTAATTATGTATATGTGTGTGTATCTGTGTGTGGGTATTTGCACTTGAATGCAGTACCTACAGAGACCAGAAGAGGGCACCATATCCTGTGGAGCCAGAGTTCTAAGTAATTGTGAGCAACCCAACATGGGTGTTGGGAACCAAACTGAGGCCCTCTGCAAGCAAGAAGAGCAAACACTCTTAACCACTAAGCTATCTCACCAAGCCCAAGAATTATATTCTTTAAATGGGTGAGTTCCATGGGTTGTAAATTCTCTTGATAGACATGTCATAAGGAAGTCTTTCTTTGTCACACTACTCCCAACACTGGAGGTGTAAATTATGCAAAGATCGGTGGCTGGAGAGATGGCTCAGTGGTTAAGAGCACTGGCTGCTCTTTCAGAGGCCCTGGGTTCAATTTCAAACACCCACAAAGTGATTCACAGCCCCCTGTAACTCCTGCTCCAGGGGATCTGATGCCCTCTCTGACCTCCACAGGAACCTGGCACACACATGTGGCGTACAGACATATTTGAAGGCAAAACATTCATACAATAAAAATAAAGATATAAATTTTTTTAAGTTATGCAAAGATCTTTCGGGATAAAATTCTTGAGTGTGGTAACAGTAGCACATGCAGCAAAGTGCCCCTCTTCTAACTACAGAAACCCAAGCCTTTGGGAGTGATGTGTCAGGCATCTGTCTGCAGCTTCTTTTCATGAGGTTTAAAAACCCCTGAGTCACACAGCTTTACTGTCCAACACCAAGCTACTAGCCGCAGGTAGTGATTTATGCATAAATTTAAATTCATTAAAAATGAATGCCACTAAAGACCCTGTTCCCCCATTAGTAGCCACATTTTAAGTGCCCATAGCCACCTGGGGCCAGTGGGCACAGCCTGGGCCATGCAGGTGTAAGGCACCTCTCTCATACAGAACGCAGGAGAAGCCAGCGCTGACACAGGCAGAGAGAGCAAATGTGAAGGTGTCGGCAAATGACATGTCTGCAGGAAGTTCCTCACGCACAGGGAGAGTCCAAGTGCTTTGGAAACTTCCAGACTGCTGTCCACCAGTCTCTTCCACTTGTTCAGCCCTCCTGTTTCCAGGGCCTTCTCTCTCAGGTGAGTTACATGTAGAATACAGGGTGCTCTTTGTACCCCTGGAGAGACATGACTGGGTAGGGATTATGGAGTTAAAGTTTTGTGTTTTGATGTTTGCTCTGTACTCTTTAAGAAGTGTGACTTTGTGTTTTGTTACTTAGCGCTCCTGAACTATGCGCCTGTTTAAAAAACAGAAAGGCTGTGAAGGGGAGACTGCCTCTGGGGTTCGAAAAGGCTCTTAGCGCAAAGCAAGTGACTTTTATTTCTTTACATTTATTTATTTGTTTTTGAGGGGCCACAGTGCACGTGTGGAAGTCAGAGGACAACTGTGGGAGTCGTTTCTCTTTCTCCACCATGTGGGTTCCAGGGATGGAACCCAGGTTGTCAGGATGGGTGGGGAGCCCTGTTACAAGCTGAGCCACCTCATTGGCCCTGCAAAGCAGGTGCTCATAACAGGAGGCACGGATGGGCTCCAGGGTGTGGACAGACAGACTGGACAGACTGTAGAGTGAACTATTCTAGCTTCTTACCTTGAGAAGTCCCCGTCTAAACTAAGGTCATCCATCTGCTGGGGACCCTGATGACCACGCTGCTAGTCCAGGGCTTGCTTTGTCAGCAGCCACAACAACAAAAACGGCCGGGTCTATTTTTTTCTTTGTGTGTGTGTGTGTGTGTGTGTGTGTGTCTGTGAGTCTGTGTCTGTGTGTCTGTGTGTGTGTCTGTGTGTGCATGTGTGTGTGTGTGTGTGGTCTGTATATGCACGTTCCTGTGTGTGCAGGTGCATGTATACATATGTGCAGTTTCACGGGGAGGCCAGAGTTTGAATCTAGGTGTCTTCTTTTTCTCCCCACTTTATATACTGACACAGAGTCTCTCACCGGAACCCAGAGCCCTGTGATTCAGCTTATACCAGGGACCTCGAAGGCTGGGATTGCAGGTGACCACCTCATCCACTCTGTACTGGCTGGTTTGTGTCAACTTGACACAAGCTAGAGTCATCAGAGAGGAAGGAGCCTCAGTTGAGGAAATGCCTCCATGAGATCTAGCTATTAGGCATTTTCTCAAGTAGTGATCTATGGGGAGGGCACAGTCCATATGGGTGGGGCCATCCCTGGTGTGGTGGTCCTGGATTCTATAAGGAAGTAGGCTGAGCAAGCCCTGAGGAGCAAGCCGGTAAGCAGCACTCCTCCATGGCCTCTGGAATCAGCTCCTGCCTCCAGGTTCCTACCCTGTTTGAGTTCCTGTCCTGACTTCCTTCAATAATAAACAGTAATATGGAAGTGTAAGCTGAAGAAACCCTTTTCTCCCCAACTTGCTTGTTGGTCATGGAGTTTTGTCTCAGCAGTAGAAGCCCTAACTAAGACACAGTGTTCACGTGGGTCCTGGCGAGCCAAACACATCCACACGCTTGCATGGCAAGGGCTTCAGCTACAAGGCCATCCCCCAGCCTCTGTGTTGTGACTATTTAATTAAATTAGGAGTCCCCTACACTGGCGCTAAGATGCTCTTTGGAGTCACTGGATTGGTGGCTCTTCAGGGTCCTCATGTGACAATTTCACATCAGTCCCCGGGTCTTTTCCCAAAACCAGTATGGTTTGTAAAACCCTGAGCTCAGGAAGCAGTGACTCCAAAGACACCAGAGAGGCCAGAACAGGCCGAGTGCCAAAGCCAGGACCCAGTCCGTTGAGACCTCAGGGCATTCGTCTGCGTTTGTAGGGTCAGCACAGGTGTGACATTTGCCTGTGGAAGGCTCCAGAGAGGAAGTCTGCCTTACCTGCTCATTTGTAGAACAATGAAATGGCATTTCCCTTCCTCCATTGGTCTGCTTGCCAACACAGACTTAGGACAGAAAAGGACAGATGTGTGGGGACTCCCTTAGAGTTAGGGGACACTGGGCTGGGCTGGCCTTTTTGAGTTTTTTTAGTTGCATTTTAGTTCATCATGTGTGTGGTTGTGTGAGTGTGTGTGAGTGTATACACATGCCATGGTACACTTGGTGATAAAATGACAACTGTCAGGAGTCCGTTGTCCTGTCCTTCTACTATGTGGGTCCTGGGAATTAAACTCAGGTCTTCAGATTTGGCAGCAGTCACCTTTATCCACAGAGCCGTCTCATCAGCACCTGATTCATCTCTTTCAAAGAGAGACTCCAAGATGGCTCAGAATCTTACCTGGCCACTTACTTGCTGTGTGACCCAAGTCAAGTCACTTTATCTCTCTGAGTCTTGTTTTTTCTTATCTGTTAAAATGGCCATCTCTTTAGATTGTCTACAGTTCACAGGCTCAAGGTCAAGGTTCAGTTTCCTCCACTAGAAAACGGGTATTAAAAACCCTTGTTTTCGCCGGGCGGTGGTGGCGCATGCTTTTAATCCCAGCACTCGGGAGGCAGAGCCAGGCGGATCTCTGTGAGTTTGAGGCCAGCCTGGGCTACCAAGTGAGTTCTAGGAAAGGCGCAAAGCTACACAAAGAAACCCTGTCTCAAAAAAAACCAAAAAACAAAAACAAAAAAACAAAAAAACAAACAAAAAAAAAAAACCTTGTTTTCTCATGGCATGGAAACAAGGTTTAACATCAAAAATTCCTGGCACACAGTGCTTAGTAAACACTAGCCAATATCTGTCCACTAGTTTTTTTTTTATTACAGTATTACAGTCCCTTACCTACAATGTAAAACTCAGAAGTGTAAGGAAAAGCATGGGCTCAGGAACCCCAAGACCAAGTTCTCAGCACAAAGAAGATGTATTTGCCCCAGAGGGACAGAGGGCAGGGATAAGAGACAAAGAGAAGATAGAGGAAGAAGGAGAAGGGAACAAGGGAGAGGGGGCAGGGATGTTTGTCCCAAGGGACAAAGGGCCGCCTCTGGATAGAGAGGAGACAGAAGTGGTCCATAGGAAAATGGCGGTTTATGAAGGTCCAAGAGGAAACCCCATGTTAGGGTGAGGTGTTTAATTTTAATTGGACAGGTTAATTAGGTGAGCCACCGGAGGGCTTTTGATTGCTGGACTACAATACTTTGATAGCTGGACCTCGGTAGTCAGTCTCAGGAGGAGGAAGGGGCCAAATAAGGGAAGAGACCTTGGTGACCAGCTTTAGGGATGTTATCTAACAGTTTTTAGCAAGGCAGAGGGAATGGGGGAGAAGGGCAAGGCTGCCAGAGCCATGTCTGCCACACTTGAGCTGGCCAGAGTCCCTTCAGGAAGACTCTAAAAATGAAAGTGATTTATTTGCTTCTGTTGTGTGACAGACTTTTCCTGAGGAGACATCACTCACACACACACACACACACACACACACACACACACACACACGCACACGCACACGCACACGCACACGCACATGCACACGCGCACACACACGCACACGCGCACACATTCTACTCACCCAGGGAGCTCACAACAGACCAAAGTGTGGATACCAATTTGGTGAGCCAATGAGTTTTATTGGGGTCACTTACAGGAGCAGAAATGACTCAAGACAGCTGCATCACCAAGACCTACCCCAGCATGGCTGACAGCTCACAGCGCTAGAACCTGGAGCACATGGCACAGCCTGCAGGCAGCTCCACAGGTTGGATTGTCCTTTCCAGGTGCCTCAGTTGGTCTTTGCTTCTTTGACAAGGCAGCTTAGCAGGTTCCTACTTCTTCCTGCTCGGCTTGTAGGAGTCTTCTTGGCAGCTCGGCTCCTCAGAGATTGGCTCTCACAGTCCCCACTGTGTATGTACTCTGAGGGAGGGAGGCCCTAATGAATCTGGTCAGCCTCAGGGACTTCCTGAAGCTATTCTGAGTTGTCTATTTGGTGTTTAAAATAGGGCTCCCTTGCAGGGTAGAGCACTTCACCTCTCCTTCAAACAGCCTGTTGTATCCCATCGTTTCACGTTCTGGCGACATCCTATGTCTGAAGACATTTCTCTCCAGGATAGAAAGCTTTAACTGTGGAGGACACTGCTATACAGCATCCCCAAAATTTAGTTCATGGAAAACCTTGACATGAGCTGATGCCGAGCTATTCAGTGTGTATCAGTTAGCTTTCTGTTACTATATCAAATGCCTGAGGGAATTCTCTTAGGACAAGAAAAGGTCTGTTCTGGCTCATAATTTTAGAGGTTTCAGTCTGTGACTGGTTGGCCCCCTTGCTTTGGTGAAGCAGGCACCTCCTGGCAGGAGCACATAAGAAGGCAAAACCACTCACCTCATAGTCAAGGAGTGAAAGAGTGAGAGACTCCAAAGTCCTACACCCCCATCAAGGACACATACCAATGACCTAAGGACCTCCTACTAGGCCCTACCTCAGAATTACTACCATCACTCAAGAGTCAAATTAGAGACCACGTGTGCTGGCTAGTTTTATGTCAACTTGACACAGCTGGAGTCATCAGAGAGGAGGGAGCCTCAGTTGAGAAAACACCTCCATAAGATCAGGCTGCAGGCAAGCCTGTAGGGCGTTTTCTTAATTAGTGATTGATGGGGGAGGGCCCAGTGTAGATGTAACCAACCGTCTTATTAAATAAGAAACACAGAGCCAATGCAGGGATGAAAGCCCAAGAGGTCAGAACTAAGAGCCTTACCCTTCACTCCTGCAGCTATCCTCTTCAGCCAAGAGAGAGCTACTTCCTGTGTGTTTGTCTTTATATAGACTTTCTGTTCTGCCTTCTCATTGGTTGTAAACCCAACCACATGACTGCCTCATCACTGCCTGTCTGTACAGACCTCCAGGTCTTCTATGGTTGGTATTGAGATTAAAGGCGTGTGTCTCCAATGCTGGCTGTATCCTTGAACTCACAGAGATCTACCTAGCTCTGCCTACCAAGTGCTGGGATTAAAGGCGTGCACCACCACCGCCCAGCTTTTGCTATGGCTCTAATAGCTCTGACCCCCAGGCAACTTTATTTATTAACATACAAATAAAATCACATTTCAGTACAAATAAAATATCACCATAGCCCAGTCCATTGCAGGTGATGCCGCCCCTGGGTTGGTGGTCCTGGGTTCTGCAAGAAAGCAGGCTGAGCAAGTCGGAAGGCAACACTCTTCCATGGCCTCTGCCTCAGTTCCTGCCTCCTGGTTCCTGCCCTGTTTGGGTTCCCATCCTGACTTCCTTCAGTGATGGACTACAGTGTGGACACATAAGCCAAATAAACCCTCTCCTACCCAAGTTGCTTTGGTCATGGCGTTTCATCACAGCAATAACAACCCTAAGTGTAGCAACACTATGCCTTTGCCCATGGCCCCTCTGTCCCTCATCTGACTGCAAAAGCTGCCTGGGAGATGTCTTATTGGCTAGGACAAGGTGACATGGTCGTGCCGCAGCCACAAGGATTTTGCTTCTAAAGCCAGAGGCAGTCATACCTGGTGCAGTGGGACTCCTGAGGGAGAATGGAGGCGGGGTGCAGATGCCAGCAGCAGGGGCTAGTGAGAACAGGCTGGGTGGGAGGCAGTGGCCTCCCACAGGCAGGTGGTTCTCCTGCGGCCTGGCAGTGCTCAAGGTTGGAAGGAGGGCATGTGGGGAGAGGAGGGCATGGGCTGGCTGGTGCCTGCTTGCTGCGGGGCAGTCAGAGAGTTAAGCTCTTCACTCACTTAATTCTCTCCACTGTCATTAACAGTGTGTTCAGGGAAGAAATCTGAGGGTCAGGGAAATGAGGCTACCAAGAACTGAAAGACCAGGGCTGGGACCTGCCTGTCCACAGTCAGACTCCTGGCCCAGGACCCATAGTGGACAGAGCAAGGGTTCCATACTGGGTGGCCTTCTTCTGCCAGTGGATGGAGGGCTCATGAGGGGCTGCATTGAGGAGGATTCTAAGTTTCCCAGTGTGTGTAATGTCAGAGTTTGTTTCTGTGATCAGTTAGTTACGTCCTTAACAAGTGTGACCTGAGAACTCAAACAACATCATTTCTTTCCCTTAAAAAAAAAAAAGATTTATTTTAGCTGGGCGGTGGTGGCACACATCTTTAATCCCAGCACTCGGGAGGCAGAGGCAGGTGGATCTCTGTGAGTTTGAGGCCAGCCTGGGCTACAGAGTGAGTTTCAGGAAAGGTGCAAAGCTACACAGAGAAACCCTGTCTCAAAAAAAAAAAAAGACTTATTTTAAATTATGTAGCTACGTGTGTGTTATAGAGGTTGTGAGCTCTCTGACTTGGATGCTGGGAATCAAACTCAGGTCCTCTGCAACAGCAGTGAGGGTTCCTAACCACTGAGCCATCTCTCCTTCCCCGCTTGACATCTTTGCAAGCAAACAAGAAGCTTTTACCAAAACAGCCATATATTAGACCATTAAACACACGCACACGCACCACACTCCATTTTTACAAACTGAGTTATTCAGACCATATTTTCAATCAAAAGATAACCAGAAACACAGGTTGGAGAGAGGGCTTGGTGGTTAAGAGCACTGGCTGCTCTTGGCAGAGTACCTAGGCTAGATTCTAAGAACCCACGTGGCAGCTCACAGCCATCAGTAACTCCAGCTTCAGGGGATCCCCCTCCGAGGGCACTGCACACATGTGGCACACAGACACACGTGCAGGCAAAACACCCCCATACACGTTAAAAGTTTAAAAAAGAAAAAGATAACTAGAACACTCCCTGGCTTCCTGAAAACGAATATTTTTTTCTAAATATTTTATTGCTTTACTTTGTGTGCATGTGTGTGAGTGTGGAGGTCAGAGGGCAACGTGCAGGAGTCTGTTCTCTCCTTCTACCTTGTGAGTCTTGGGGGTTGAACTCAGGTCATCAAACTTGGCGACAAATGCCTTAACCTGCTGAACCAAGTAAATACCATGTGAGGAATCCAGCCGGGCATGGTGGTGCATGCCTCTAAGCCCAGCACTCGGGAGCTATTCTGTTCCCATCACTCTATCAGAGAGTACATCCTGTATGTCCCATCACTCACTCAGTCTTCTTTGATCACTTGACGGAGACGCCATCTGACAGGTTCTACCAAGTTACTCCTCTCCCTTGGTGTTTAAAACTATTCTGTGCAATGTTCTTGAAAATTCTGATAGCCTGTTCTCATCCTAGCCTCAACAGGGACCCCTGGTTTTCTATTTTTTTCTATTGTTTTTTATTGTCTCATCCCACTATTCTAAAAAAGTCTTCTTGTGTGTGTGTGTGTGTGTGTGTGTGTGTGTGTGTGTGTTACATATACATGTCTATGCGGGTGTGTGCATGTGCGTGTGTGTGGCGTGTGTGGAACCCAGAGATCAATGCTTCCTCAGTGGATTTCCACTTTGGTCTGAGGTAGGGTCTTTCCCTGACCTGGGGCTCTCTGCTTTGGCAAGGCTGGCGGGTGAGCCCTAGGCACTTCCTGCCTCTGCCTCCCTGGCTGTGGGTTTGCAGGTCTGTGCTGCCATAGCCAACTCTTCACATGACTGCTGTAGACAAAGCCATGTCCTTGTGCCACTCGGCACTTTACCGACGACGGAGCTGTCTCCCTGGCCCTGTGGTGTGCTCCTCTAGAATTATGCGCCTATTCCATTGACTGTTCTAGTCTCATCCAGCTGTAACCAGGCCCCTGGCTTTCTATTCTATCCAAACCTTCATTATCAGTTCTGTCCCCAAATTCTTCCTTTGCTGACCGGTGAGAATCCTTTCAAGTTGGACATTTCCTTATAACATGGCCCATCATTCTTTTTCCATTATTATATAATATTTTAATTTATTCTTTCAGAATTTCATATGTGCATACAATGTATTTCAGTCATATGTACCCCTCGTTCAGCTTCTGGATCCCCATTCACATTCCTCTCCCAATTTCCTTTTTCCTTTTAAAGGCTTTATTCGTGTGTGTGTGTGTGTGTGTGTGTGTGTGTGTGTGTGTGTGTACGCACCATGTGAATACAGGTGTTTACAGAGACCAGAAGACATTAGATACCCTAAATCTGGAGTTACAGATGGCCGTGAGCAGCTCTATGTGGGTGCTGGGAACTGAACTCTGGTTCTTTGCAAGAGCAGTGAATGCTCCTAACTGCTAAGCCACCCCTCTGGCCCCCTTCCTTCTTTCCTTTTGTTTTTTACTGACTCTCCGAGTGCAGTTAGTACTGTCCTGTCCGTACACACACAGGTGTGGGGCCATCTGCTGAAGCAGGGTCAGCCTACCAAGGACTACAGGCTTATAGAAAACGGACTCTCTCGTCCGTACCCGCCAGCCGCTGTCAACCCCATCATTCTGTGACCACTTCCTTGCTCTCTTAGGAAAGATGAGCCAAGGTCACCTTCTACATTCTCTGTCCCAATCTTGGGAGCCACCATTCGTTCCAGGAGACCAGGGGCCTTTGGTGGGGAGCAGTGTTTCGAATCCAGGACCTGAGCATGTCACTGTGCAGCCCTTCTCAATGGCGGGAACTAGGAAGCACACATCCCATTCCCCCCCTGCCTGGGCACCAGCCTCTCAGACCAGGCTTCCAGGCTCCCTACTGGAGTGCTAACCCACCCCACCCCCCAAGTCCCTCTAGACAAACGTCCATCTGACATCTTTAGAACTAGATTTTTCTGGAAAGGGAGAGAAAAGGAGAAGGAAGACGCTAACTAAATGCTGGGTACTTCGGTATTTTATTTTCCTGTGTTTTCTAGTTAGTTGTGCTGACATGGAAAAAGTGCTATTAGTTTTTATAGGTGGGTCTTTGATCTGGTAATTATTGTATTGGTTTTTCTGTGTGGGTAACTATATAATCTGTAGGTAATGACCATTTTGCCTCTTATCTTCCCACCCTTACACTTTTCCAGAATGTCAGCAAGAACCTGAGAATGAAGTGAACTAGTAACTACATCAGGCATCCTTCTGCTGTTCCTGGTCTCCTTTAAAATATGTTTTGGGAGCTGGGCATGAGATGTATGCCTGCAATCTCAGCATTGAGGAGCCAGAAGAAGGAGGATCACTACAAGTTCAAGGCTGGCATGTTCTGCACAGGGTCAGGACGGCCAGGGCTTCGTAGTGAGACCCTATCAACAACAATAATGATAACAGAGCTGTGTGTCTGTAATACCAGTATTTGGGAGACCAAGATGGGAGTTCAAGGCCAGCCTGGGCTGCATAATGAGACCCTCTAAAGAGAAAAACAAACAAACAAAAGAAGACATTTGAGCTGGATATAAAGCTCAGTGGTAGAGAACATGCCTAGCATGTACAAGGCCCTGGATTTGACCCCAAATACTTCAAAAATGTGTATTTTTCATGGGCTGGAGAATGGCTCAGTGGTCAAGAGCACTAGCTCTTCTTGCAGAGGACCTGGGTTCAGTTCCCAGCACCCACATGGTGGTTTACAGCCACCTGTAATTCCAGTTCCAGGGGATCCAATAGCCTCTCTGATTGCCTCAGGCATTGCACACACATAGTTCATACACATACACGCAGATGAAATACTCATATAGATAAAAGAAATTTAAAATATTTTAAAATATGTATGTTTCCTTAAACTTTGACTTTTTATATCACACATTTCCTTTCTTTCTTTTGTTGTTTGTTTTTAAGACAGGGTCTCACTTTAGCTCTGGTTGACCTAGAACTTGTTATGTACACCATACTGGCCTTGAACTCACAGAGATCTGCCTGCCTCTGCTTCCCCAGAGCTTGAGATTAAAGGCGTGCGCCACAATGCCCAGTCCTTATTCACACTTATAAACAACTTTTAAAAAAATACATATGTGTGTGTGTGTGTGTGTGTGTGTGTGTGTGTGTACACCACAACGTCCATGTGGAGGTCAGAGGGGACTTGGGGGAGTCAGTTTTCTTCCACCATGTTGGTCCCAGGAATGGATAACAGATCACCAGGCTTGTGGTAAGCACCTTTATCTGCATAGCCATCTCACTGGCCTTAATATTTTAAATTTGTTTTAGATGTATTTATTTTATTATTTTATGTATATAAGTATTTTGACTGTGTGTATGTCTGGAAGAGGTCACTGGATCCCCTGGGACTGGAGTTACAGATGGCTATGAACCATGGCGTGGGAGCTGGGAACTGAACCTGGGTTCTCTTCAAGAGCAACCAGTGCTCTAACCACTGAGCCACATGTCCAGCTCTGATATAACTTTAGTTAAGTGTTTTTGTTTTTTTTTTCTGTTCCTGGTTTTCTAAAGATTTTCGAAAATGCAAATGGTTGTGACTTTCTGAAAAGCTTTCTTAGGTACATGTGTCTGCAGTGAGACAATCTTGTGACCTTTCTCCTTTAGGCCGTTGGTTAATGTGGAGAACTTAATGACTGCATTTTCTGAAGGTTAAACTCTGCTCTCCTATCTGGGATAAGCCCCATTTCGTGAGAAAAGTAAACATAGGATTGAGCTAACTGATACTTTGCTTAAGTTTCTCATCTTTGTGTCGGGGTGAGAAGAGCCTATAATTGCCCTCTCTCTGCTTGTTCTCAATTTGAAAGTAAGATTATGTCACATTAAAGAAGTTAACTGCACCTTCTTTATTCTGAACCCCTTGCTTTAGAATTGAGATATGGAATTTTATGAGCTCCCAAGGAGGTGTGGCAACATTTTCTGTCCTGAAGACTCCCCGTGGAGGTGTCCAGGCTGAGGGGGCTCCAGTCACAGCCTGGCTCACTGTGCCTGCCACTGAACAGCTGCGTCTCCAGGAAGCCAGCCCCCCAGCTCCCTACCCCCACTCCCCACTCCCTCCCCACCCCACTCCCAGCCACAAGGGAGCTGTGTCTTGGTTTTCTCCTCCATAAAACATAAAATGAGGAATTGGTCACCACAGTGTGGGGAGTTCTTCCAACCCTGGTAGTTGTGGGCCTCAGACGCTCCGGGGCCACCTAGCACGCGGCCACTGCTGTGGGTCCCACAAGCTGTACTTGTGTTCTGCTGTGGATTTGCATCTCTGAGAGAGAAGGCTCTGGGCCTCAGTCTTCTGAGACCACAAGGGACCAGAAGGGAGAAGGAAAGGGAAAAGATTGCCTTGCTACTTACTGCTAAGGGAGTCGAGTGTGATGGGCCACTGTCCCCACCCCAGGGTCTCCCCAGCCTGACCTTGCTGGATCCAGATTGCTCCCGGCTCTCCCTCTTTTCCACACCCCTTCTCCTCTTCGGGCCCTCCCCCTCCTCCCCTGCTTCTGTGCCCTATTCCCTGATGCCAACTCTAACTCCTAGCCCAGGTAACGCTGCTGGCCTGTTTCATTCCCCAGCCCGGGCCGGGTGGTGGTAGTACACGCCTTTAATCCCAGCACTCGGGAGGCAGAGGCAGGTGGATCTCTGTGAGTTCGAGGCCAGCCTGGTCTACAGAGCGAGATCCAGGACAGGCACCAAAACTACACAGAAAAACCCTGTCTCGAAAAACAAAAAAAAAAAAAAAAAAATTAAAAAAAAAAAAAAAATTTAAAAAAAAATGCCGGGGGGTGGTGGTGGCAGCGGCGGCGGCAGCAGCAGCGGCGGCGCACGCCTTTAATCCCAGCACTTGGGAGGCAGAGGCAGGCAGATCTCTGTGAGTTCGAGGCCAGCCCGGTCTACAAAGAGAGTTCCAGGAAAGAGGCGCAAAACTACACAGAGAAACCCTGTCTCGGAAAACCAAAAAAAAAAAAGAAAAAATCATTCCCCAGCCCCTCCCTCTATCTTAGCCTGGACTCTGCCCCCTCAGTCACGGGACAGGTCTGCTCCCTCCCCCACACTGCCCTCCCTCTTACCCAAGCAGTTATTCTCTTGTTTTGTTTTGTTTTGGTTTGTTTTTGTTTTTCAAGACAGGATTTCTCTGTGCTGCACTAGCTGTTCTGGAACTCGCTCTGTAGCCCAGGCTGGCCTTGAACTCACAGAGGTCTACCTCCCGAGTGCTGAGATTAAAGGCGTGCACCACCACCACCCGGCTCCAAGCAGTTACTCTTAACCCGAGCTGTTTCTTCTTCCTCCCTGCTACAGTCGGCCCTGAACCCCCACCAGGTCTGGTACTTCTCTCCTCCTTCCTAGCTCAGGTGCAGTGACTGGGCTGGACCTGGATGCTCTCCACCCAATCTGTGTTGGGAGTAGCCGGTCCCATTCCTACTCTGTTCCACACACTGATTCCTGACCAGCCTGGAGGGGGCCTTCAGAATTGTCCCCAGGAGTGCTCTCTTGGGTACCACAACTCAATGCAGCCCTGGTCCTCCCTGGGTGTGTATCTGCTGCCCCCTGCTGGTCAGTTACAAACATTGACAGCTTTTCTGTTCACAGTGGCGGATCACTAAGGTCACCTTTTCAACATTCAACATCGCCCTGGGGGACCCCTTGACAGTAAGACCAAACCAGATTCGGGAATCCACACAGTAACTGGAGGAAATGGGTCTGTTATTGTCCCAGTTTTTATTCGTTGGAAACTAAGATACTAAAATAAAGTCACCTCACTAAGGGATAAAACAAAACAAAACCCAGAGCATTTAGGGGCCAGAGCCTGTCCCTGTAGACCTAGCTACTCAGGAATCTGAGGCAGTGGGGGAAATCACTTGAGCTAGGAGTTAGAGACCAGCCAGGTAGGGAGGGAGGGAGAGAGGGAGAGGGAGAGAGGGGGAAGGAGAGAGAGAGAGAGAGAGAGAGAGAGAGAGAGAGAGAGAGAGAGAGAGAGAGAGAGATTGATTTAACCCAGCTCTGCCCGAGCTTCGGAACTGCCCCTAGCTCCTTAGAAACTGAAACTTTCCACTCTCCCAGAACTCCATTCCCAAACGCAGCTTGCCCGGTCTTTTCTACTCTCATTGGGTCACTCCCAGACTGTCCACATAGAATTCAAGGGTCCCTGCACTGGCATCCTGCCTCAACTTCCCTTCCTGAGACGTGTGTGGTGGCGACCCACCTATAATCCCAGTACTTGGGAGGTGGAGGCAGGAGGATGAGAAGTTCAAGGTCATCTTTAACTACACAGCAAATTGAAGGCCAGCCTCCACAGCCCATCCCTCCAACTAGCCATCCCCCATACCCTCCCCTACACACGGTCTAACCCACACCCAACCCAAGCCGCCCTCCTGGGACTCTCATCTTGGGAAAGAAAAAAAAAAAAAAAAAGCAAAGAAGCCTCCCTCACCCTGGCCCAAACTTGAACTGCCTGCCTGTTTCCTTAGGAAGAAAATCCTTGCGAGAAGTGGAGCCGAGAATACGGCTCACGCTGTGGCTCTATTGCGAGGCTCCTTGCCTAGAGTGCTCACATCCCAGAACTGCATAACCCCACCATGGTGCTGCACACTGTGATCCCAACATTCTGGAAACAGAGGCAGGGGGATCAGAAGTTCAAGATCATCTTTGGCTATACAGGGAAGTCAGTACCAGCCTGGACTACATGAGACCCTGTGGTATAAAGAGGGGAGCGGGAAGAAGGCAGCCTGGGAACAGAGCTCAGGGGTGGAGTACTGCCCCTGAGTTTGGTACCTAATAACCCCAATGAAAAACCCCTGCTTCCGTGATCCCAAGCACTGGGCTACATTTCTCCTCCTTTCTCAGAAAATGGAAAAAAAAAAAAAAAAGCTTTGGAAGGACTGCCAATTTCTTTCCTTCTCCTTCAGCACGGGCTGTTCTGGATTTTGTCCCATGCGTCTCAAGTCAGGCTGACCGGTTGTTCTCTAACCCAGCAGCCAGTGTCCAGCCTCAGCACATGTGACCTCTTTCTTGGCAGCACTCGACGCCCCTGGATGCATCCTCAGGACTCCACTTGGTTTTCCTCCCTCCCATCTCCACTCCTCAGTCAGGCCCCTTTGAAGATGGCTGGCACTCCTCAGCACTTGGTCTCAGACCCTCCCCTTCATCCTGTCCTCTCCTTGGGTGACCGTATAGGTACTGACTGCTCCCACATGCATGCCACCACTGTGGGGTACCTCCTTTGCAGGGGGGTGCTGTTGGCTTCTAACAAAGAGGAGTCCTGCAACCCTCAAGGCTGTGTAGCCTACCGGTCAGTCCTGCCTTACTCTAACCTTTTCTCTGGTCTCAAGTGGACATTCAGCTGCCTGCACCTGTCTCCATGTGGACACCTTAAGCACGTCTTCCCCTCAGCTTGTCAACTCCCCAGTCGGACCCTCTAAATCAGCATTCCGTCCATAAACCCAGTACTCATCAGGAAGAGCTCCCTCTCCCTTGCCCTTACCCATCCATCCCACGGCCCGCCCGCCCGCCCATCTCAGCATCTCGCCCAAGTCTCTTGTACATTGGCCATGGCTGCTGTGGTGGTTTGAGTAGGTATGGCCCCCATAGACTCACGTGTTCGAATGCTTGGCCCATAGGGAGTGGCAATATTAGGAGGTGTGGCCTTTTGGGGAATAGGTGTGGCTTTGTTGGGGGAAGTGTGTCACTGTGGGAGCGGGCTTTGAGGTCTCACATGCTAAGCTATACCGAGTGTGGCCCAGTTTCTCCCTGCTACCTGCAGATCAAGGTGTAGAACTCTCAGCTCCGTGTCTGCCTGCACACCACCGTGCTTCCCGCCATGATAATGCACTGTTTTCCTTTCTAAGAGTTGCTGTGGACACGGTATCTCTTCACAGCAATAGAACCCTAACTGAGACAGCAGCCTAGGCTTTTCCAAAAGCCTAGTCTCCTAGCATTGTCTCCAGCCACCTCCCATTCAGTATGTTCATCACATGGCAGCAGATCGATACATTTGATTGTGATGTCATTCTATATGAAACACAGGCGGCAGCCATTTTTCTTTGGGTCAAGGTCTAAATCCCAAGAGCAGCCTTCAAGGCCACATGCCCTGGCTCCCACTGTTTCTCCCGACTCTTGGGCACTCCAGCACCATGGCCAGATTCATGGCCTCCCTACTGCCTGGACCAACCTTCTCCCCTCTTGGACCAACCTCCTCCCCTCCCTTCACCCAGTTAGCTTCTAACCATCTGTCAGAGCTCACCTCAAGGACTACCTTCTCAGAGAGGTCCTGCATGATGACCCTGAGGACATGTCAAGAACTGTGACAACCCTTCTCAAGGGTCCAGGTCCTTTCTTACAACCCAATTCATCTTGCAATCCCCTCACTCATCCAGATGAGATCAACACATTCCCAGACCATCCCTTGGTGGGCACACATCTGTGCTTGCTCAGAAGCTCTCAGGACCTCAGGGGGGGCCTAGCTGCATCTGACCACATAGTGAGTCACCTCAAGAAGGAGTAGTAGGGCTGGAGAGATGGCCTGGTAGTTATGAGCACTGGCTGCTCTTCCAGAGGACCCAGGTTCTATTCCCAGCACCCACATGGGTTCCCACAACTGTCTGTGTCTCCAGTTCCAGATAATCCAATGCTCTAGTCTCTAGCACATCCATGCATGAAAAATATGCATGCACATAAAATAAAAATAAATCTTTTTTTTTTAAATGTAGTAACAGGCAGGTAAGATGGCTCAGC
>CABHPH010163151.1:491-12114 GCA_902168325.1 Peromyscus nudipes
TCTCTCTCTCTCTCTCTCTCTCTCCCTCCATCTTCCTCTCCCTCCCCCTCTCTCTGGGACAGAGTTAAGGAGATGTCTGGGTTGTGACTCGATGCTCTCAATTGTGGTACCGAGCTCTTCCATGTTCTTTTTTTAACTTATGCTATGCTGAATTAAATGATTCCCATCATCCCTAAAAGATTACAAAAAAGTCAGATTCTCCTTTTAGGGGAAGGATTTTGGACTTAAAATCCCTCAAAACGATTTTCCGAGGGCAGTGGGCAGCAGGCAGCAGGCACTGGGCACTGGACAGCAGGCAGTGGGCAGCAGGCAGCGGGCACTGGGCAGCGGGCAGTGGGCAGTGGGCAGCGGACAGCAGGCAGTGGGCAGCAGACAGCGGACAGTGGGCAGCTGGCATGGTGCTGGAACAGACACACGTAGGGAGAGAGATCCAAGACTGGTCTGTGGTTTTGAAACCTCCAAGCTCAGCCCCAGGGACCTATTTCCTCCAGCAAGGGCATGCCTGCTAAACCTACATGAACAGCACCACCGACTGGTGACCCTGTATTCAAACATCTCAGGGCAATCTCAGTCAAACCACCACAGCTGTGAACTGAAAACTGGAGTTAGAATCCCAGACCAGATGCTGCTCAGGTCTGCAGCACTCCATTGAATTGGGGATTCCTGCTGCTACAGGGAAGGAAAGGCACCCTACTGAGAAACCATGCTTGCTTATGAACAGAACTCTGTCCACAGAGTCCAGAGACATCAAAAGGCTACCTGTGGGGATACCCACTCCCAAATGGGTACACCTCAACTAGTTGTGTCCCTCTTCAGCTCCCCCACATCCTCAAAGTCAAAGATTTTCCTTGGCATCCTTCACTTTGCATTCTGCCCATGAATCTGGGATGGACTGGTTACAGGCTCATGCTATAAAACTACTTCACTGAAACCTATTAGAAGGGACCTTCTGCTCTGCCTTGTAGGTCTGAGCTTTGCTCAGAGCTTCTATCATGCTGTCTGTTTAACCTACAGCACTGGGGGGTCGGATTTTAGAGTTCCTACCCTACTGCCTTCTGTCTGTCTATGGTGTTAATAACACTTCTAATAAACTTCTCACTCAAAAAGGCAATCAGCTTCAGTTTACCCTGTGAACCCCATGCTCAAGACCTTTCATGGCCACTGTTTCATTCTCTTTGAGGACCAGAGCCTCTGACAGGTCCAAAGTCACTGGAAAGGAAGAAAAATTACAATTCAGAAGCAAAGCCCCTCCTTTCTCCTGTAAATCAATTGCTTTGAGGAAGGATAGCTTGGAAATTGGACTCCAAGGGTTTTGGATTCAGAGCAGAATTGCTTCTCCATCAGACAAGCTTGTATTGTCAGGGGCCCTCATTCTACTGGCTGGCAGGAAAGTTGAACTCTGGAGAAAAAGAAGCAAGATCTTCTGAGGGCTCAAAGTCATTTGTGCTAATATACCAAAGCCTGAGCGGCTGACATCTCACAGTAGTGGAATTAAACATGTGTAACCTGTGGTCCCTCTACAAGGCTTTGCAGGGAAATGTAACTTTAAATATCATGCCCCTCGGAGAGATCCCACCGTTTCTAAATAGACTAAATTGGATAAAAGCATCCTTGACATCTCATTAATTTTTATCTACCAGAGAGACAAGGTTTCCTTTGACAAGTTTGAAGGAATTCAGTTAATGCCATTTGCTTCTCAGCTGCCCTCCATGAGCTTGAAGGATAGGCTTCATTCTGATGTTTCAGAGGTCTTGAATGTTTGGAGATGTTTGAGGGTTTTGAAGTCTCAGAGAAGGAACTTAAAAGTTAAATTACAACTAAAATTCCCCTGTGCCATTGCAGGGAGAGACTTGAGGAAGAGCAACAGTTGTGCCTCTTGAATTTCTCCGCCTTCTGAGTCTGTTTCCAGCCCTCCTAGAATGACAAAATGAGGCTGGGTTCTGTTCTGGGCAAGACTTATGGCTGAAATCAATGGTCATTGATAACATTGTTTCCTAAGGACCCAGGCATCCATTCCAGATGTGTATGAAAAGTATTATATATGTAATTATTCTTTGAGAATTTCATACATGTATACAATGAAATATGATTGTATTTACCCCCATTTACTTTTTAAACTCCCCGAATACACACACACACACACACACACACACACACACACACACAATTGCCATCTTAACTGGATGTAGAATCAACTAAAATGCAAGCCACTGGGCACTGCTGCAAAGGATTTTCTTGATCAGATTATTTGAAGTGGGAAGACCTCTCCTAGATGTAGATGGCACCTTCTGGTAACAGCTCTGATATAAGGGCATGGAAGAAGGAAACTTTTATTTTTGCCTGCTTGCTCTCACTCTTGATGGCAAGTTCACGTAAGCCGTTGCTGCAGCATCCATTCAATGTTAATAAAACCTGCTTCTTTGAGGTTTCCAACATGGGCAAATGACCAGCATCTCTCCGTGAGTCCTCCGGGCCTTCAGCACTGGGTGGAGACTGCTGAGAAACCCAGCCTTGTGAATTGAACAGCTACCATATTTCCAGCCTCCTTTATATTAGACGGTCTTCTTGGGCTACCCAGAACCCCCTTTTAATGTATCAGCCTGTCTCTTTAGAGAACTCTGACTAATAAACCTCCCAATACTTCCCCCTTTTAACCTTGTATCTACATTTCTTAAATCATAAAGTCCACTTAGGGCTTCCCATATGTGCACATGTGTGGAGCCTTCCAGTGGAGCATGGGAAACCTACCTCACCTGCCACACCTTCAGAGAAGAATGATTCTTCTTTCTCCAGTGGTTACCATCTATGGGATAGATCCTTAGTTAGGGTGAGGCCTCTTGAGCACCTCCTCCATTCATGCTGGACTTTATCCAGGGCATCCTAGGACATCGTATGGAAAGCAGCCATATGTCACGGAGCACTACTCTTTAATTTTGGCGTCCAGCAGGCTTCATTTTCTCTTCTTGATGACTGTGGCTGGCCGACCACATCAATGGACTCCTATATCTATACATTTGGTCCTTTGACTCTAAAGTGTCCTCATTCTAAAGTTGGAGCCATGCGATAAAAGGGACAGTGGAATGATTGACATACAAAATGCTTCTGGGTTTCACTTCCCTCTTGCTTCTCTTCCATTACTGTTAAAATGTAAAGAAACACTCGGGGTCAACCTTCTGAAGTTAGAGAGGAGCCATGAATGTGGGAAGGCAAGGAGAGGAAGGAGCCCAGAGTCCTCCCTTTCATCAGAGCCAGGTTAAACCACTTTAGTGACGGCCTC
The DNA here is from genome assembly GCA_902168325.1 of Peromyscus nudipes. Taxonomy (NCBI): domain Eukaryota; kingdom Metazoa; phylum Chordata; class Mammalia; order Rodentia; family Cricetidae; genus Peromyscus; species Peromyscus nudipes. Next base: position 3,769 of record CABHPH010163151.1, read on the forward strand.
ACTGCCATGTGACAAAATGAGGCAAAAGCCATAGAGGCATTACGTCAACTTCCCCCAGAGCCTGGGCCCCAGGCAGCCTGTGGCATGGGAACTGATCAGTCTGTGTTGTCTTCAGTATCTGGGTGGGAGAGGTGCTCTGTTGCACGATGGTTGGGCTGTTGTGTGCTGTGAATAGCAAGATAACATGCCTGATACTGAATAGATTAAAAAAATAGAAATCAGTCCACTTGTCACTTGGAAGCACACACTCAAATAGCTTTACTTATTTTTCTCTTATTCAAAATAGCTCTTCCTTCCCTATCTGATAAAATTCAAATTTACTAATGTGATAGTCAAAAGATTCTGCTGTGTGTCTAGTTCTGTTTCATTATTTTATTTCCACAAGTGGTGTCTTTGCCCAAAGACTATTAATCATTGAAGGAGCAGGACAATACTGAGTGTGCACTGCATTTGAGTGTGGGTGCACTAGTTTGCAAGTGTGGACCCAGATTACATAATGCACGTGATCTCATTTCATTCTTCCTTTTGAACGATCGAGTCCCTGTACAGACAAACACACTTTGGTGAAAATAATGATACAGTTACCAAAGCTGTGTGGTTCTATTGTGGCTAAACTGAAGCCTGAGTACACAACTGTCTTACTTAAATTGGCCTTTCCAGATAATTTCTGAATATTAGGAAACTAAGATGGTGGAAACTAAGATGATGTCAGCCGGAAGTCTAAGGACAAAGAATCAAGTGGACAATCCTGCTGATGCACTTTCTACTTGGGGAGAACATGCCAGGGGCTGGCGGAGGAATGTATACCAATACTATGAAGGGAGGAACTCAAATATCATCAGATATGTGGGGTGGGGGTTGGGCAGGGAATACAAGAGACAGGTTGATGGAGACTGTGTCTTCCAGCTGGAGACTTGGTGATTCAGAACGAAGTGTTTACAAGCCAGGATTAAAGTGCTGTCGTAGACCAGTACTGGAGCTGTCCTCCTCTCCATATTCTTACCCGTCTGTTAGCCTGCCAGGATTCAGCATTGCCGAGGAGACAAAACTCTGGGCATGTCTGTGAAGGAGCTTCTAGCCTGGATTAATTGAGATGAGAAGACCCACCCCAAATGCAGGTGGTACCATTCGATGGACTCGGGTCCCAGACTGAAGAAACAAAGACAAAGTGAGCTGAGCATCAGCGTTCATCTCTCCCGGTTTCCTGACTGCGGATGCTATGTGAGTAGCCGCCTCACACTCCTGCTGCCGTGACTTCCTGCCGGGATGACTGCGCCCTCAAATCATAAACCAAAATCAACCCATCTTTTCCTAAATTGCATATGTCAGGCATTTTGTCTCAGATGAGATAAGTGACTGAGATTCCTGCTCTAATGGATAACAAGATCCATTTTGCTTTCTTGTATTGAACAATGTTAAGAAACAACCATGCTATTACCTCTTTGACATTTAGAATACAATTTTATTTTAAATGAAATAAAATTTCAAAGAAAAATGGAAAAGAATGTTGTTGTGCAACAATTTTCTCTAAACTGAAACGTTTCCTCCTGAATTGGGGAGGAAAATAAGTAAGTAAGTAAGTCTCAGGAAATTCTAAGTGAATCATTGCTCCCAGAAGTGAGGAGAGAGGCTCCATAGCATTGGTTCTCAACATATGGGTCACCATCCCTTTGGAGGGTTGAATGACCCTTTTATAGGAGTTGCATATCAGATATTTACATTACAATTCATAATAGTAGCAGAGTTATAGTTATGAAGTATGATTTTATGGTTGGGGTCAGCAAATAAGGAACCATATTAAAGGGATATGGCATTAGGAAGGTTGAGAACCACTGATCTAGAGAATCAGGAAGTAGACAACCTTGCAAGTCCCAGGGAGAAGAAACTTACAGGATTCACAAGCCTCCTCCCAAAGCTTATAGAAGCAGTAAGCATTTGCTGGGGAGGAGAGAAGGGGTGGGGCTGCCTGAGGAAACTCTCCAGCATGTCCTGCTATCTGGTAGCTATGCAGAGAGCTCCAGGATCACAACTTTCGTTGAGACATCACTATGGGTCAGGGCAGGCTTTTCTGGGATGCAGTTCCCTTTGAATCATCTCTGCTCCTCTAAGTAAACACTCAGCCATACCCCTATAATTATCCTCAATAAACTCATTGGAGTAATCGTTACTTGTTCTGTTGCTGGTTAGAGACGTGTTTGTTTTATCTCCTCAGTCAAAGCCTTGCACTACAAAGGTCCAGGAAGATCCGATGCATCTATCATCAAGCATCCTCCAGTGCCAATGTCTTGTAAAACAAGAGAAGATCCCAAATAGGAAAGCAATGTAGCTGCAACCCACAGAGACTATATGAGACATGTGTGTGTTCATGGCTTCATAGCTCTTTTTTTTAATAGCTACCATGATCAGCCTACTTAACTAGGAAACAATCATAGTGCCCCTCAGCATCCCTATGCAGCCACGTTCTAAGTGAATTTCTCTCCGTAACCCAGCCACCACTCCTGTGTGGTTCATATTTGCCTCTTTTTTGTTTCACTAATGACCTACATAAGGAACCAGACAATACCTATTATTAAGATTGGCCTTTCCTTCAACATAACTTTCGTGAGATTTGCCCATCTAGCTGCATGTGCGTCCGTAGTTTGTTCTTTTTACTACTGAATTATCATTCACAGTTCAGATGAGCTGTATGTGTCTAACCATTCTTCCACTGCAGAGAGTTTATGTATTTTCCAGTGTGGGCTACTTACAAACAGAACTGCTGTGAATATTTATTTGCAAATTTATTCCTGGAAACCACTTTCCATTTCTCTAGGTTTTACACCCAAGAGAGCAATTGCTGTGCCTTATAGAGAAATCATTTTTACTTTTGAAAAGGACTGTCAAACTATTTTTCACTTTGAATTATTTTACATTCTCACCAGCAATGTATATGTGCTGAAATAGAGCCTCTCTGCATCCTCATAGGTACATAGATCTGACTGTCTATCATCTATCTATCTTAGATCCATCTGTCTGATTGTCATCTATCTATCTATCTATCTATCTATCTATCTATCTATCTATCTACCTGTCTGTCTGTCTGTCTCTCTGTCTATCTATCTATCTACCTACCTATCATCATCATCATTATCTATCTATCTTAGCTCACATTTATCTAATTAATCTAATGGTTAATGATAATAATCTTGAGTCTTTTCATGTGCCTGTGTACCATCTATAGACCTTCAGTGAAATATCTATACATTGCTTTTTTCATTGCTTTTAATTATTTGTGCTCTGGTGCTATGTTTTGAGGCTTTTGATATAAATCCTTTTTGATACCAGTCTTTCTCTGGGTATGTAATGAGCAGGTACTCTGTCCCAGTTTGTAAACTGTATTCTCATTCTCTTTACAGAGTCCATTAGGGAAAAAAAACTAGTTTAATTTTGATGAGATTCAATTTATTTTTCCCTTTTATATGGTACACAAATGGTTTTAAGTTAGTGTATTTTCCTATGTTTTATTTCAGTAGTTTAAGGTTTTACATTTAAGTATCATGCTTGAGTTAATTTTCCTGTAAGGCATGTCTATTAAAATTATAATTGTTATTTTTATTTTAATTCTTTTCTGCTTTCTCTCTCTCTCTCTCTCTCTGTCTGTCTCTCTCTCTCTGTCTCTCTCTCTCTTCTTCCACCCCCTATGGATATACATATATCCAGTTGCTCGGGCATCAATTCCTTCTCAAATAAACTTAGTTTGCCTCCTTGTCAAAAACTAATGGCATATTTGTATAGATCTATTTCTGCATTCTGCATTCGTCTCATTGATCTGTATATATATCTTTGCCAGCACCACAATATTCTGATTACTATAGCTGTGTAGCAAGTCTTAATATTAGGAAGAGTAATTTCATCTTACTTTGATTTTTTTCCAAATCTCTCCTTTGCCTGTTTAGAGTATTTCTCTTGTCATATGAATTTTAGAATACACTTGTATGGCCTTTGAAAACTCCATGCTGGAATTTTGCTGAGAATTGTATTAAACCTGTCCATATATTAGGGCAAGTTATATTCCTTACTATATGCAACACTTGCCAATTTGAACACACTATATTTCATGAAGCATTTTGGTATTTGATAACTATCACATTTTTAAAATTTCATCGTACCGATTCTGAACATTTCATTCTAATTATACATCAATAGTTCATTTTTCATTAGCTTTGTATTTTATATGAATTTCTCCTTCACTATCAGAAATGCAATTGATTTTTGTGCATTTATCTTGCAGATTGTGACTTCACTGAAGTAACTTATTAGTTCTATCAGGCTTTGTCGTTGCTGCTGTGAATTGATGGGAATCTCTTGTATGGGAAATTCTGTCTAGAAGTAGACAATTTTCTATGGTGCATGCTGCTTATTTGTTTATTTCAGTGGCAAGAACTTGCACAAACATAGTCTATGTGGTGAGAAAGAGCACCTTTTCACTCCCTCGGGAGCTAAAGGAAAAACATTTGTCTTTTGCTATTAAATCTGGAGTTAGACAGATTATAAAAAGTACTCTCTGTGGGAGGCCATCACCTTTGTTAGTATAATTTCATAGTTTAAGACTGAATATGAATTTTAACAAATGTTTCAGTATCAACTAATATGATTTTTCTTCATCTGAGTTTGATAAATTACATAGATTCCTTTAATAATGAACTAGTCTTAGAAAGCTAAAATATATACCACCCAGTAAAGGGATGTATATATGTTGTTATATTTAATTTACTAAAATTTTGTGGAAGATTTTTGCATCTACTTCCCTGAGTTATATTGCTTTTTAGGGGTGTTTTTATATGCACGTGCATGAGTGTCTGTTCATGTGAATGTATGTGTGAGTGTGTGTAAATGTATGTGTATGAGTGTGAATGTGTGAGAAAGTGTGTGCACCTGAATGCATGTGTCAGTGGGTTTATGAGTGTCTCTGTGTGTGATTATATGAGTGTGCAAATGTGTGTGTGATTGTGCATTGTATATCATATGTGTGATTGTGTTAGTGTGTCTGCATGTATGTATGGGAGTGTGCACATGCATGAGAGTACATTTGAGTATGTGGGTGTATGTGTATAAATGTGTGTGTGTGCATGTGATTGTGTGATTATGTAAGATTATGTGAGTGCATGTGTATGTGTGTGTGATTGTGTGCACAATTATGTACGTGATTGTGTGAGTGTGTGTACTGTTGGTAATAGTTATTTTGACCTCAAAATAACTTAAAAAGTCTTTCCTTCTCTTCCACTTTCCATCATACAATGTCAACTCTTGTAAAGAGTGGGTAAAATTCTGCAGTGAAGTCATGTGGGCTAAAGACTTGGGGAAGGGATGACAAGCACAAATTCTACTGACTTTATAGTTATACTTGTCCTTTCATACTGGCTGCATTTAAGAAATCTGGGCTTTGTTTGTTCACAAAGTTCACAAGCTTGCTTTTGTTGATTGTGGTGCCTTCCTGCCATCTGATGTCTGTGAGATCTGTTCTGATGCTTCCCATTTTACTTGTGCATGAGCATTATGCGTTTTCTCTTTTTTATCTTTGTCAATCTTGTTGATGTTTTATCTTTCTTTTTTAAACTTTAAATCAAACTTCTGCCTTATTAATTTTCTCTTGTGTTTTCCTGTTGGTTAACAACACACATTTCTAATTAAATAAATAAATAACTAAAAAATTATTATTGCTTCTTTCCCTTTCCATTGAGTGTACTTTTGTGGGGGTATTGTGTTCCCCAAAATATTGTGTATGCTAATAAACTTATCTGGGGTCAGAGAACAGGACAGCCACAATATTAAACATGAAGATAGGCAGTGGTAGCATACGCCTTTAATCCTAGCATTCCAGAGGCGGAAATTCATGTGTTCAAGGATACACCCAAGCATGGTGACCTACGCCTTTAATCCCAGAAAGCCACACCTTTAATCCCAGGGAGTGGTGGTAGAAAACAGAAAAGTATATAAGGCGTGAGGACCAGAAACTCGAGGCATTTGGCCTGAGCAGGCCTTTGGCCTGGAGAAGCATGTGGCTGGTTAAGCTTTCAGGCTTCTAGCAGCAGTTCAGCTGAGACCCATTCTGGATGAGGGCTCGGGGCATCCAGTCTGAGGAAACAAGACCAGCTGAGGACCCAGCGAGGTGAGATAGCTGTGGCTTATTCTGTCTCTCTGACCTTCCAGTGTTCACCCCAATAACTGGCCTCGGGTTTGATTTTATTAATAAGAACTCGTTAAGACTCTTAAGATTCATGCTACATACTTTCTTCATTTTCTAGCTTTTGATTTGTTATGTGGGGTGTTTGTTTGTTTGTTTTGAGACAGGGTCTCATTATATAGATCAGGCCAGCCTTGAACTCACAGAGATCCTCCTGCCTTTGCCTCCCATGTGCTGGGATTAAAGGTATACTTCACCATGCACAGCTCATTTTCTGGCTTTAAAGTAGAAATCTACACTTCTGGTTGGAGGTCTTCTTTGCTTTTATGTCTCCTTTTCAGAATGGAGGGCCTTCTCACAAATCTTTGTGTGCTGTATTTTATTTCCTTCCACTCTGTGCAGTTTTTATTTCCTTTGTGATTTTTCTCCTTGAAATTTCAGAAAGTATATTGTTTAATATCCATGTGCTAGGAGTTTTCATATTGTATTTCTGTTTTACGTTTCTAATCTGGTTCTTTTAACATCAGAGAAAGTATTCTACACTGTTTTAATTACTTTTAATTTTTTAAAGTTTTCTCTAATGACAAGGAGATGGTATAACTCAGTGAGTGTGTCTATTCATGGCTTTCTCATTCTGACAAAAGCAACTCACGGATGAAAGGAGTTGTTTTGGATTGCAGTTCCAGGCTACAGTCCATCGTGGAGAAGAATCCATGGTGTCAGGAGGATGCGGCAGCTGCACACATTGTATCTGCAACCATCAAGTAGAGAGTGATGAATGCGGGTGCTAAGCTCACCTTTTCTTTTTTATTTAGTCCAGGATCACAGTCATTAAATGTTATTGGGCACATTCAGGGAGGGTCTGTCCACCTCAACTAACCCAAACTAGAAAGTCTCTCACAGACATAGCCAGAGGGTTGTCTCTTCCCTGAGTCTAGATCTGATCAAGTTGACAATAACAATTATTACAACATCCTGTGATCAATTAAAAAGGACGTGCAGTCTCCCATTTCACAGCGGTGTGTTCTAACAATGTCAATTAGATCTTGATGTTTCAGGACAGTTCACTTCTTCCACAACCTTCCAATTTTGTCTCTAGCAGCTCAACAATTGCTAAGAATGATGGAATTTTGCAGATTGAGGGTTTCTCAAGGGTTTGAATATGTCTCCTGTCTAATCTCTGCTCTCTGTGGTGTTTCACAAAATTTGAACTCTTGTTTTATGCACTCACATGTAGGATTACTAAATGCTTTTGGTGCATCCATCCATCTCTATCATCATGCAAAGTTTGTGTTTATCCCTTGTACTTCAACCTGAAATCGTTAGTAATAGTGATTACTACAATACAGCTGCTTTTCTTTAACGTGTAAAATTGAGCTCCATTTCCATCGCTTTTCCTGTAGCCTGCTTGTGATGTTATGTTTGAGTTTTAAATTTCTTGCACACACACACTGTTTTTTAATCGCTTTTATTAAATCCACTATGTTTAATAAATTTTTAACTACTCATAATTGAAATAATTCCCCGTGTGGATGTATATCTTCCATTTATTATTTTTGTTCATTCCTTCTGTTCCACTACCCTTATAACAAGTTGTTAATAAATGGAGATATATATATATAGTATATATATATATACACATGCTTGGGATAGAAGAATAAAGGTGTATTTGCTTTATATTTGGTGTCTATTACTTAAACAGTTCTGAAATTTTTATTTCATTTATTTGCCAACCTGAGCATATTTGCTTTGTACACTTTTTTTTGAATGATTGCTTTGTTTACTTAGTAACATTTATTTAAGAAAATAACCATGGCCTACTTGTTGCTATTATGTCTTGCCACTTTGCATGAAGTATAGAAACTCAGCCAATCACTCACGCAGTCCTTCACCACAGGATAAATTTGCCTTGTGTATACAAGTTTGGTATGTGCTCATATGTGTGGTGTGCACGTGTGTGTGTGTGTGTGTGTGTGTGTGCGCGCGTGCGCGCGCGGTGGAAGTCAGATATAAACACTGGGTATCTTCCTCAGCCACTTCACTTGATAATTTGAGATGGCACTTTTCCTTGAACCAAGCACTCACCAAGTTGGCTAGACTGGCTATCTATCAAGTTCCAAGAATGAGCCAGTTTCAGCATGCTGGTGCTGGGATTCCAGGTGCATGCTGGTGCTGGGATTCCA
>CABHPH010163151.1:12124-60697 GCA_902168325.1 Peromyscus nudipes
GCATGCTGGTGCTGGGATTCCAGGTGCATGCTGGTGCTGGGATTCCAGGTGCATGCTGGTGCCGGGATTCCAGGTGCATGCTGATGCCGGGATTCCAGGTGCATTGCTGGGATGCTCAACCTCTTACGTTTGTGCTGCATTATCTGACCTCAGATCCTTACGGTTTTGTAGCAAGTACTTTGCTGCCTGAGCCGTCTCCGAAGCCCCATGGCAGTGTAACCTTTGATGCAAATGTAAAATATTATGAAAGAAACTCACGAAGAGAAGGACCATGCGTCATGCTTGTTTCTCTTTTCACACACTCCATTACTTCCCCTTCCTTAATGCAGGTGTATGCTTTCTGCTTCCCTTTTCCTTTCTGTGGGGAAATCTTCCTTCAGTCGATCTCTCAGGCTAGACCTGGTGGCAATAAATTCTCTTAGGTTTCATCCATCTGAGAATAACTTTATTTCCCTTCATTTCTGAAGGGCATTTTTAGTGATATACCATCTAAGATTGACAATTTGTTCCACTGAGGCCTTGACAATGATTTGCCACTTCTTCTGCCCTCCATTACTTGAGACAGGATGTTTTCTGCTGCCCGTGTGGGATTCTCCTCTAAGCCGTGCATCATGATTCTGATCGCTGCAGGAGCGGCTGCTTCGTCTCCGGTTTTCAGAAGTCTACGGAGGTGATGCGGCATGAACGTCTTTGAGTTGACTCAGGGCTCTCGCAGCATCTCAGATCTGTGACTTAGGTCCGATGACTCATTAGGAATTTTTAAGATCTGTGCTGTGTAGCTGAACAAGGAATTTCAGAAGGTTAGAATGACTTGGATGAATTATAGACTCATAATATTTTCAGCTAGGGGGTTTACGAGTACACAACCTCCTCAGAAGTTAAGGAGCCTCATATTTATTTGCAGAGGGCAGAGAGAGATAAGGATCCTTTGCCAGAAAATGTGGATATGTGACCTCTTGTTCTGGAACCTGACAGAAATATTGTTTGGTCTTTGTAAATGTGATGAGCATGTGGCCTATTGTGAAAAATGACTGATGTTCTTGTCTAGACTCACTTACAAAACCTGTGTATTTTCCACTTATCTAAAAAGAAATGGAAAAAAAGTAAACAGAAAATTATCTGAAAAAACTGTAAAAATATGGGCTCTTGAGATGGCTCATGGGTAAAGGTACTTGTTGCTGAACTTGATGATTTTTCATTCCATCCTCAAGACCCCCATAGTGAAAGGACACTAACAATTCCCTCAAGTTGTCCCTGTTGTGTGGCAGTTTCCTCTGAGAGAAAACCATCCATGGTGGTTTCTTCCCATGGAGAGAAACTCATCATTAAGAGACAGGATATTTACAAGGAGGTGAAACAACAGAGTGTGTGAAGGGAGATGAAACATCTTATCCTGCTAGGAATCTCACTAAGCTCAAGAAATCAACAACTCAAAGCCTTCAGGAAGTTCCTAAAACTGACAAGATTCACTAGGCACCTGTCTCTCCAGGCTTATATAATTTATTATGCCTACTGAGAGATATAGTCAGACCAGATGAACTGCCAGACTATCAGACAACTGTGGTTCTTGGAAGAGGCTCAAATTAGCCAAACCACCTGGGAGAAGCAGGGACCAGCCAGGAAGTCTGAAAGTCACTCTCCAACCTATTGAACTGCATGCAGAGTGTGCAGTGTGCTCTAGGTTTCACCTCTGTGAGTGTCACCCATGCTCTGGTGGGCTTTTAACTGCCTTTGAGTAAATTCTGCTCCCCTAAGGAACTGCTTGCTCATCCATACTCCTGTAAGTATCCCCAATAAAATTCACTGGTTCACCAAATTGGACTTAGGTGGCCATTGATTCTCCATGTGGGGTAGGTAGACATTTGCTCACTTCTCCCTAGGAATAGTGTCACACAACAGTCCACTGAACTCCACATGCCTACCATGGTATGCACACACATGTACACATACACACACACACACACACACACACACACACACACACACAAATAAATAAATATTTAAAATTTCATAAGTAAGGAATAAGAAGTAATAAAATATTCCCATCTTATTTTGCAATTCCTCCTTGAGTTGATGTGTGGTCTTCTTCACTCATCCTGTATTAGTTAGGGTTCTCTAGAGGAACAGAACAAATCCTATGAATATACGTGCATATAGGTGTATACATGATTTATTGAATCAGCCTTTACTAACATAATGACAACACCTGTCTCCAACCTGATAGGTTGAGAACTCAGTAGTCACTTGGTCCTTGAGGCTGATGCCTCAGCAGTGCTAATCTGGTGTTGAAAATCGAAAAGGTAACTGGAGATCCTCTGTCTTAAGTCCACATTGGAATCTTGGAAATGCTGTTGATATCAGTAAAGGAACCATCGTCGTCGTCGTCATCATCGTCGTCGTCGTCATCATCATCATCACCATCAGCAGCATCAGCATCAATCACTCAGCAGCAAAAGGGGAGCACAAATAGGCAAAGGGAGGGCCAAGAGAAGAAAAGGCAGTATCCCTGCTGCCATGCCCCTTTGGATCTGTGCTGTTACCAGAAGGTGGCGTCAGAACAATCCTTCAAGGGCAGGTCCCTACTCAGGCGGTTCTCATTATTAAAGCCAACCATTGCACACTTCCCCAAAGAAGGAAGACACCTTAAATACACAGTGAAAACAGTTCATGTGTTCACTGGCAGCTGAATGCCATGAGCTTCGGTGAAGGGGAGGCTACAGTTTTTGGAGCTCTACATGTGGCCCACAGGAACAAGAAGACAGTCAACGCATGTAGGTCAGAGGCAGTGGTATGAAGAAGGTGTTCCAGAAGACCACAAAAGAGCTCAGTCTGATGGTGTAAGCATCTTCTGCTCTTCCCTGACCAGTGAGGTAAGAAGCCTTCCTCTCCAGTTGCCCTCCAAAGAAAACTTTAAAAATAGTTGAGAATTTTTAAAATATTTTGAATAAAACAGCAAAAATGAGGAAAGGGCTGGAGAGATGGCTCAGTATTGTGAGGACTGAATAAGAAAGAATATGTATCTGTAGATACAGAAGAGCATAACTCAAAATGCATTTATAATAAAGTCAGCTACTGAAAACTAGATGTAATAGGCCAGTCTTTCCTTTAAGAAAAGAGTAGAGTGAGACACTGAAGGTTGCCCACCAAGATAAAGAAAAAGTTAGGGTGTCTCTTTCCTTATCAAATCAACATTATTGGATTATTAGAAGCCTGTCTAGTAGAATGTGTGAGAGAGAGAGAGAGAGAGTGTGTGTGTGTGTGTGTGTGTGTGTGTGTGTGAGAGAGAGAGAGAGAGAGAGAGAGAGACAGAGACAGAGACAGAGACAGAGAGGAAGGAGGAGGAGAGAGAGGAAGGAAGGAAGGAAGGAAGGAAGGAAGGAAGGAAGGAAGGAAGGACAGAAGGAAGGACAGACAAAGCTGCAATTATTCCATCATCACATTATTCTCCATCACAGAGAGAAAGAACCAAGTCATGCCAAGTATAATAAGCAAGCGCAGCAAAGTGGTAAGACACAAGGTCAAAAAGTTTAATTGTAAAATTTAATTGCCTTCCCCTATCAGTAATGAACAACTAGAATTTGAAATTAAAGCAACATTGTCTTGTATAATAGTAATAAAAAGGAGGCACTTGGGAATAAATCTAACAAAGTATGCATAAGACATCAATGAGGGGCACCTAGGCACAGACCTGAAGTCCATGTGGAGATGAGAACAACATGGACGGCAGCCCAAAGGTAGAGAGTAATGAAGGCACAAAACCAGCTGAACAATGCAGTGAGAGAGCGTGTGTGATCCAGCATCCAAACGGAACCTGGTGGAACAATTTATGCAACATAATAGATAATGTACTAGAAAAATTGCATCCCAAAGCATAAACTAATATAAATACCTCTAAATCTATACTTCTATAAATAAATCAGTGGGAGAAATAGAGAGAACGATTCAACCTCTTGCATGGAAGAATTTCAAAGTCGCACATTTCCTGTCTAGTGTCTTGAGGATGACTTCCACCTCTTAAAGGCTGTGCACAGTGCCTCCTTTCAAAGGAGGGAGGAATAGAAAAAAAACAGTAACTTCATGGTGGAGAAGCTCAGCCCAGACTCCTGAAGCCAGGGAACAAAGTGCAGCCTCAACCACTGCAGGTCATCCAGAAGGAAATCACAGGACACAATGCATCTACATGGCCTTTGAAGAAAGAAGAGGAAAAAAGAAGAGTGGAGATGAGATGAAAGGAGGACTGAGATAAAAGGGGAAAAGGGAGGGAGGAGAAGGCCCAGTCTGGTTGTGAGGAAAAGGATACACAAGACTGGAGAAGTGACTCAGCCTGTGAGGTCACTGGTCTGCCAAGTCTCGCAAACCTGAGTCCAATCCCTGGGACCTACATGGTGGATGAAGAGGAATGAGAACCACAGGGTTTCCTCTGACCTCCACATGAACACCCTGGCACATTTGCATGCCTGTACATGTGTGCGCGCACACACAATAAACAAACAAATAAATAAGTAAATGCAATAAAAATTTAAATGATGCCCAAACTCCAATATATATAATACACTGTCAGCTTGCTTATCAATGTGGCCAGCAGACATTTCTATAATTCAGTTAGTATGTTTAAAATAGCAGACATAGGTAAAGCCCCAGAATTCAGAAAATAAAACCAAATGAAATAACAGGGAATTAGTACTATAAACCAAAATGTATAGCAAAGAAGCCTTAAAAGGTAGAGTTTTATAAAAATAAAAAATGCTGATTCAACTTATTAAACTATTAATTCATTACCATATTCTACAACTAATTAACAAGGAGCCGTTTTGTGCCAGATAATCTTCCAGTTCTTGGTAAACAGCAGAGAGAAACCTAACAAACACCTGTGGCCTGGAGGACTGGTGCACTGTCTAGAAGCCAGGTCGTGAGTGAGTCTGTGTCCGTTAGGAGATCAGTACTATGGGGAAGAGATAACTGAGTCAAGAGACGATGTCAGTCTAAGCCCATTTTTCTGGAACACACAAAGGAAAATTAATATTTGAATGAAGCCAAGGGGGAGTGTAAGGGTCCGAGGAAACATTGAGGGAAGACCCCAGTCTCAAATAGCATGTAAGAGCAAAGAGCATTTTATTTACCAGCATCTGTGGGGTCATTCACCTGCACAAAATGGCAACGACCCCGAGAGGAGCGAGCAGGCTCCTTTTAGGCACAGCTCGGGAAATTTTGGAAACAGGTCATCTCAAACAGGATTGGTTAAACAAGCAGCGGTTACATTAGTACACTTTTAATTGGCCAGGGTTTTATCTGTGGACATACTTGGGTAAGTTTCAAGGGAGTTGCAGGAACTGTCCTTGAGACGTTGTGGGGTTGACTCAGGTTTTGTTCATGTCCTCTCCCTCATCCCTGAATGGGATTTGTTGATAAATGGCCCTTTGTTGGGAGAGACACCTGTTTGCCCCTCTCAGAGAACTGAAACCTAAACTCAGTTGTAAAAGTGGGAAAGTTTAAACTCTTCAGGAGGACAAGAGGGGCAGAATCTTGATACTAAAGTGCCGTTGCCGAATTTGAGGAGTCCCAGAAGTTCAGAAAGCAAGGTGGTGGCATCTGCTTCAAATGCACTCAACTTTTAGGCTGGAGAGAGAACTCAGTCCTTACAGTGTTTTCCATGGGTGCAGCATGGGTACCTGAGTCCAATCCTAAAAGTGAGGTGCAAAATGTGACCCATGAAGAAAATTGAAAGCACAGCTCTCACTTCAAAAGAGATAAAAGTTTATTCGTGAGCCAAAATGAGAGGTCCTGGCCCAGGAAGACAGGCACTACTGGTTCCTGTGGTTCATGTTCCAATGTGGTGGCAGTAACCCAAGCTTTTTATAGTAACAGAATGAAGAAAGTAGCAATAATACAAATCAAGACACTTTCAATTCAGTGGTGGGCATATCAGGGAGGTGTGGAGAACTTCGCTTTAGGCCTTGGATACTGACAGCATTCTTAGCCCTTCAGTTGGGAAGAAAGGAGGGTTTTGTTAGGTTAATACATTCCAAAAGGTTTTCATTTGTTGGTCATGGGATCCTATGTCCATCATAGAAGGGGAAAAGCAATGTCTATTTGGTATACTAAAGATAGCGTGCATGCATGCATGTGTGCGTGCATGAGTGCATGCATGGGTGTGTGTGTGTGTGTGTGTGTGGTTTTGTGACTTTTCTAAGTCAGAGAGCACAATTTATTACATGGCTTAAAGGTTATGCAAAGATTAAAGTTTAAGTAAGTTTAAAACTTGAGCAAAAGTTGTTGGAACTGATCTACTAACTTTTCTTGCAGGGTTTCCTCCTGTGCGTGAAATTTAAAGTAACTTTATGAGATACATTGTTTAAGTTTAGGGATAGATAAGGGAGGGACGCTAAATAATAAAAACTCAAGGTTACACACATCCTGGACCAAAGTAACCATAGTTCCTTTGTTGTCTTTAGTGCCATCCTTTGAGATGTCTTTAGGAAAAAACACATTACCTCTGTAGGCATTTTTATTTGACCAGTTTTGTTGACTTCTCCTGACTCTAGTCAGGAGAGACAAATTAGTTCCCAGGGTAAGGGAGCTACACTCACCCTTCCCTTTTCACACTCTGGAGTTTCCCTTGCCTTCCCATCAGGCCTCACTGTCCTCCTCGGAGCTTTTGATTCCTTCAGCTTGACAGAGCTTGAAGATCAAGTCTCCAAAACTTCTCCAAGCTGAATAGGACACAGACCTGGCTGATTAGGGATCCGAAGTTTCAGTCTGCTGGTGTCTTAGAGGCCATGAGAGAGAGGGTCGGAGCTGGAGACCAGAGGATTCTCATTGGTGGAAATCCGAGGGGAAGATGCTGTTGCTTGAGATGATGTCAAATTGTACAAATAACAAAGCAGGAAATGGATTGTTGTGTCTAATCTTAGAATCACCAAAATTGCACAATAACCACCCCCCTTTTTTCAAACTATAGATGTTGAGAGTCACAATGCTTCTAAACAGTATCGACAGCTATTTAGTGAGACTATTCCAAGGCAGAAAAACCGAATCCACTAAGAAATCTAGTTATGGAATAGTTTAGAAGGAGATAGTGTGAGTTTGTGATCATGAAGTGTGATTAGACACTTACATTCACAGTGTCTAAAAACAATAGAGCCAGCAGCGTGGGTCGGCAGGTAAAGGTGCTTGTCACCAAGGCTGACCACCTGAGTTTGAGGGCCTAGACCCACAGACAAAGGAGAGTCAGTCCTTGCAGGTTACCCTTTGACCATGGCATTCATGCACCCTCTTCCACACACAAATGAGTAAATGTAAAGTTTTGAAAGAAAAAAATAACAGAGAAGCAAATCAAAACAAATTAAGGCTAGAATTACTGATGGATTTGTAAATGGGCCTTACCTGGAGGTGACATCATAGGAGCCAGGCACAGAAGCACACGTCTGTAACCACAGTGTTCGGTGACAGAGCCAGGCAGGCCTTGGGAGGTCTGTGTATCAATCTCCTCTGTCTCAAATGCACAGAATCACAAATGCATGCATACATATATGTGTAATCAAACACACACATGCTTATGCAAACACACAAACATGCATCTATAGGCACACTCACATACACACACACACATACACATGCAGACACATGCGCATGCACATGTACGTGCATATACAGGCACAAACACACATGCACACACACACACACACACACACAACTTCTTGACTCTACACGTGGCTTAAGTGTTTTATTGTCAGGAGCTGGAAGAACTTTGCTGTAATAATTGAACAAAGCTTTTCTCAGCTGTCTTCAAAGTATGCATTTTATGGTTTCCTGAGTCTTAGAAAAGACTAATGAATCTCAAGCTAGAAAAGACCATCTGTGAAGCACTTTATAAGGGATGACATTACAAGTGAGTTGTGTGTGTGTATGCACGTGAGTGTGTGTGCATGTGAGTGGTACATGTGAGTATGTGTGAGCATGTGAGTGTGTGTACCTGTGAGTATATGGGCATGTGAGTGTGTGTGTGTGCATGTGTGTGTGAGTGTAGGTGATGTGAATGTAAGTCCAGTGTCCTTAGAGATCAGAAGATGGTGTTGGATCCCCTGGAACTGGAGTCACGGGGGCTTATGAGCTACCAGATGTGGATGCTGAGAACTGAATCTGAATCTTCCCCAAGAGCAGAAAGTGCTCTTACACTCTGAGCCACGTCTCCATCCTACCACAGATGGCTTTAATTATTAACAAAACAATAAGAAGCCAACACCACCCTTTCTCAGCAATCTTGACATCTAAGTTAGAGACCTCTGCACTTTCCCAGTGTTTTAGGAGCCAGAGAGGTAAAGAGACGGTAGGTTATGCCAAAGGCATGGGAGGCCTCTTGGATTATTTTACAAAAAAATAAAAAGGCCTATGGTCACTTTGGAGAAATCTGGGGAGGTTTTTTGCTTGTTTGGTGAGGTCTTCACAGATTCTTAAGTTCTTTAGTCTGATGGAGCAGGGATTTATCCATTCCAAGAAAATGTCAGAAACAAACAAACAGAAAGCATTTATGTTCTCTGGTGGACTCTGAGTAAGATCTAACTGTCACTGCTTTTTTAGGTTCGTCCTGTTATGTACTAAGTACATACAGGTGGGCTCTTGAATCTACCTCCTGGGTTACCATGGAGACAGAGCAGCAGCACCTGATACTTCCTAGATGGGGAATTTGATTTTTTGACCCCTAAGGCACATATGATTGGAGCTGCTGATGCCTCTCTTCCTGGTGACACACTCATGAATTCCCTTAATAACTTCTCTCTGGTCTGCCTGGGGCAGCGGACTCTCAGCCTCCCCTCCAATCCAGAAACCTCTGGAAATCAGTGTGTATCCTTTCCTTTCCGCTTCTGTAGAAGCTGTGCAGCCTTAATTCTGGGGAAGGGGTGTCAGGGCCACCTGTGTGGCCCCTGGAGTCCAGCCGGTTCAGCACACAGCTGGCAGTCCATCGCCCTGGGGACGGAGTCCTGCCCGTTCAGCACACACACTACTCAGTTCATTACCCTGGCAATGAGGGGCAGTGTCCTTCCAGGAGCCTTGACGGTTCCTTTCTGTCATGGGTGTTAGGAGTCGGCCTCTGCAGGATAAAGCGTTAGGGCCGTTTTTTACCCAGAGAGCTGTTTTCTGCCCCAGAGTCTCCTTTGTTCTCCATGTGTGAACATGAAAGACTAGGAAGCACAGTCAGGGTGAACCAGCATCTTTTCCTGAGTGTGAATCTCTTCCTAAATTGGTAAGTTCACACTTCCAAGTTGAAGCACTGGAAAAAAAAAAAAAAGAAAGCTTTGCTTAAATTGTCCCTTGAAAGCTGTTTGTGCCCTGCCCTGTCTTTTGAATTTGTTTATGAAGTTATTTTTGTCTGTTAACCATTTTACTTTGATATTTGGTAGAGGTTAACCTTTTATGTGTTTTAAGTTGATTTGTTTTACGTGTGTGAGTGTTTCGTCTGCATCCCTTGTGCCCTGTGAGGTCAGAAGAGGGCATTGAATCCCCTGGAACTGGAGTGACAGATGGTTGTGAGCTGCCCTGTGGTGCTGGGAACTGAACCTGAGTCCTCTTCAAAAACAGCCAGTACTCAGATCTGAGCCATCTCTCTAGGCCCAAGGCTAACCTTTTAATTCAGGCCTGTGTAATGATTTTTTTTAACAAAGGGATGAAATGATTGTTTATTTTGTAGAATAGAGGCCAGATTTCTAGATTCAGTGGGTGACAGTATTTTTTAAAGATGGTCCCCAGTTAACCATTGGTATCTTTAGATTTTTTTAAGGGTATTTATGACTTGATGAGGAGTTTGGACTGCTGATAAATATTCCAGATGAGTTTGATGACCTAACTTATTAGCATGACCACGGCTACTCCATCTATTTAGCATGCTGGCCATCCACATAGAGCAGAAGCTAGCTGCTCAGAGAAGTAAGCTGTGGGTCAGCAAAAGTCCCCTAGCTTTCAGGTGACAACTTCCAATGTTGTGCCTTGTCTTTCTGCCATATATACTGGGGGTGGGGGGAGGATCAGAAAATTTCAAGGTTCAAGCCGAAGGCAACCAGCTCTTTAGCTTTTGAAAAGATGTTGCTAAAGGCTGAGGGGATTTTGCTCACTTTTGCTTTGGAGGGTTCCACAAACTCAGTGACTACATAAGCCCATGTAGAAAAGGGTCCTGGGTTATTGATGGAGGCAAAAAGCAAAGCCCTGTCATCTGAACAAAAATTAATTCACACAGCTGCCGTGTCAGGAGTTCCCCAGGTCTCTTGATGACTGTCTACAGTCTCTTCTGGGGAACTTCACGGGAGAAAGTTGGGCCGGGCAGTCTCCAAGGGCAACCATCTTCGAAACTGAAGTCTCCTCTTACCCTCCCTTCAGAAGGTGGGTAGTCCTTCCTTACAGAGGTTTCCTTTTCTACAGCAGGGCGGAGCCCTGGCCTTCGATGTTTTGCTTAAGTTTTTAACTATCTTTGTGTGTATGTGCACAACATTCCTGTGGAGGTTAGAGGCCAGCTCTCTGGAGTAGGCTCTCCCTTTCCACCATGTGGGCCCCAGGGATGAGACTCAGGTTGTCAAACTCCTTTACCTTCTGAACTATCACACTGCCCCAAGCACTGAAATATAGAACCTTGTTGAAAGTGACTCTTTTTCAATACCCCAGTCTTCCAGAGTTCTTAAACGCACTGGTCCTGTATAATATTCTTTCTCTGAGGGGCAGATTTATCCACCTGGAAAAATACAAACAAACACATAGTGTATGTTAACTGTCCTGGGGATATTTTTATTTAATTAACAGTTTAAATGAACAAATTTAAATTAGCTTATTTATTAGAGGCTTAAACCAAATAAACAAAAAGGAATTTTGGACTAGTAGTATAACTACTCATTTATTTATAAACTCATTTATTTATAAAAATCTGTATAGAGTCTTTTGGGGGAAAAGCTTATCATGCAAGTATATAAAAAAAACATATACCTAGAAGTAGCCATGGATCCTGGAATAATTCTATGAAAGGAGGAACTCTTCTATCTAAGTCCTTCTTTCCAGTGCTCATGAACATTTTCCAATGTTTTTGGAACTTTGTCTGCAAGCAGCTTGAAAGCGACATGACCCAGGGGCTCGCCATGGGCCTTGATATTGAAGAACCCTGTGGGATTGACCATAGCTGCCAACAGAAGGTGACAGAGGACAGTGGCATCTGCAAAGACCCATTCCTTACTCTTACCTTGGGCTACTAGAACTGAAGAAAGTTGTGAGAATGGGTAAAGCCCATTCCCTGCCTCCGCTCTAAAGACAAGACCAATGACACAAAAGTCAGCCTCCCCTTGAGGGGCAGCCACCAGTTCTATGACTAGCCAACCTGTGTCAATAACAAAGTGACCGGTAGTTCACAACCCCTTCTTCTGACATCATTCAGATCCAGAGAGAGAGCAGTACTGGCCATGATGTGTCCAGTTGTTCCCTACTGAGGGCAGGGCCCATGTTCTAGGCTTCTAGTTGAGTAACGTAATACCAAGTCTATGGTGAGCAGCAATCAGTGACCATGGGAAGATGGTTGCTCTCTGCCAAATCTGACCATGAGCCAGACTTTCTGGATCCCTAGAGCCAGCTCAGGGGTACATCTGTCACAGAGTAGAGGCACTGACAGCATTATGTATACTTCCTGAGGCCTGCCAGGGAATGCAGCAGATACAACTGTAAGGAGAATTGGGGCTGGAGAGCCCACTCTGAGCACTCCAACTTCCTGCTATGGCTCAGAGGTATATTGACTACTTTCCTTACGGCTGCAACAAAATACCACTCAAACACACCCTAAAGAATCAGGGTTTATTTTAGCTCAGAAGGCCCTAGACAGTGGTCCATGACAGTAAGGAAGTCAGGTAGCAGGAACATGAGGCAGCTGACCACCTTATGTCCATAGCCAGGAAGCAGGGAGAGATCAAGGTTGGTGTTTGTATTTAGCCTGGAACTCCAGTCCGTGGAATGGTGCTGTCCACATTTAGGGTATGTCTTCCCTCCATGAATTAACCTAGCCTATAAACTTGGTCAGGCACAAGCCAAGAGCTTTGGTCTCCTAGGTGATTCTGAGTTCTTTCAAGCTACAAATCAATACTCTCACAGGCCGGCCTCTACGATGCATTCTGACCCTGTGTGTGAGTGGCTTTTGCACCCTTGGTGGGTTGTGCAAAGCGAAAAGGAAACAAATTGCCAAAATAAAAGGAAAAACGAAAACGTGGCTTAACTTCACTGGCAGACATCAGAAGGGCATGTTGTCAGTCAGTCTCTACTGTAATTCTACATTGGCCTGAGGCAGAAACTCCAGAGGACGAAGCTAGAAGTCTGCTAGTTGGCATGGGAGGCCTTGGGGGCAGAGGCTCACAACTGCTTCTTTGCAGAGGCTCACAACTCAGTCAGCAGAACATGAAGAAAGAATGTCAGCTGGCCTGGCCATGGGGAAGCATATTTCTGTTGGCAGGGATGAGCATCCTTGGATCTCCCTGCAAAATTAACAAGAAGCGTAGAGCTTCTTAGGAGCTGCCAGTGGGTCCTGGTTGGGGATGCTGAATGACAGGGAAGGGTGCCAGCTCTAAGCCAGCAAGGCTGAATCTGTGAAGCGAGGAGTTCAGCCTCTGTGAGCAGCACGGGCTGTGTGGGTGCTTGCTTGGGGCCAGCTTTTGAGCGGCCAGAACCAAGACAGAAGGAATGACATCAGTGATGCGTTATGGCAGCTTGGGGACAAGAGGCAGCATGGCTGTTGGTCACAGGCCTGTTCTGGATCTTTCTTTGCAGCTCCGAGCACAGAGTTGTAGGGTGGGGTGAATTCTCTCTGTGGCACAGGCCTGTCTACCATTTATATTTTTCCCTGAGGCCCAGCTGATCCTTCTCTCTCTGCCTCCCAGGTGAGCACACTCCCTGACAGCCCAGGACCCTGGCTAATGCCTTTCCTCACTGCCCAATGATTGACTTACACTGTCAACCCCAGTCTACCAGCTGGTGACATAATTCACATGGGCCACCAAACCTCAAGGGAAGCCAGTCTCCTCTCCAAGAGCTGCCCTAGTCCACAGGCTGGGAGCCCCAGGGTGAGGTTTCACTCTCTCTGCTCTGACTTCTGCCTACCACTTATGGGTCCCTGGCTTGATCATTGTTTTTATGCTCTCCAGCCTCTTCATTTTCTAAGCAATATATTTGGAAATGGAAGTCATACATCCACATCCATGAGCTGGCATCGTAGACCTGCATGGTGTCGTAGATCAAAAGTAAACATGCTGACCAAGACCAGGCTACAAGTGATGCACACTCAGTATGAGCATCCCACTCTGCAGACACATATCACCTGTGAATAGAAGTGGGCCATATGTAGTTCATGGATGCTTTTGATTGTAAACTACACATGGAGAAGCTCTGGGGAGTGGTGGCTCTGTGGGTCTCATGGCTCCTGGCATGTGAGGGGCAGCAGAACAGCTCCCAGAATCCTGTGGTTCTGTGAGGGAAGAATGCTACCCTAAGCAAATGTTTCCTGACATATGTACAAGTGCAAGTGGCCAGTCAGAGTGTGACACACACAGATAACATGAGAGATGCTGGTAGTCGGTGGTGTCATAGTCACTGCATGCCCCAGCTCTGCTGTTTCTCCTCTAAAAATAGAACAAGAAATGCTCTGCTCATCTCTGCCTCCTTTAAAGATGGTGGCAGCATGGGGCTGGGAAGATGACCTAGTCAAGATGACCTCGATGCACCAGCGTGAGGATTTGAGTCCTTGAGAAAAAGACTGGGTGTCAGTAGCCCACACTTGTAATCCCAGAAGTGGGGAGGCAGAGACAGAAGGATCTCTGGGGATCACTGGCCAGCCAGCCCAGCTGAATTGATGAATTCAAAGCTAAGTGAGATCCTGTCTCAAAAACCTAAACAGGCAACATCTGACTAGAGATATCCAAGGTCAAGCTCTGGCCTCCACCTACACACATACATACACATGCACCCAAACACATATCTGTGCACCCTTACACACAGCAGACCCACACCCATACACAAATCAGTGGAGGTGTACCACCACAAAAAGGTCCATGTACTTGAAAACAAATATCATTTGAGTGACCCGTCCACCATCACTAAGTTCTTCCACCCTTGATTCAAGGTAGTAGAATCCAGAGTCTGGAGATGTCCCACAACAAATGCTTACCACTCCCACACGTGATTACCCTCTTACCATCACATCTGCTGTATCAGTGTGAGAAATGGAAGGCACACACTTGCAGCAGCTAGACTTGTTTAAAAAAAAAAAAAAAGCTACTCATTCGGCTGCCTGGGTGTCTGTGTCTGCAGCCTCTCAGGTTGGACTGTGACCTGCTCACTGCAGGCTGCTCCCCTTGCAGCTGCCCTCAGCTGCTCAATAACCTTACTCTCTGTCTACAGGACCTCATGGCAGATTTAACTAGGTGTGCCATACATTATATTGGTACATTGTCTTGTTGCCACCAGAAGCATCAAGCAGGCCCTCTGTCGTCTCAGACCCCTGCATGTTTATGGCAATTGTTCTCCCAAGTCCCTGTCCTGAATCGTACTGCCCCCTCCCCCCAGCTCTGTGACAGAGAGGAAAGAGATCAGCAAGCTGTTAAGGATGTTAAAAACACTGTGCCCTTGAGAACAGTTAGGAGGTGAACCATTTCCAACAGAGGTCACTGGTGCTTATGCCATGGTCTAGTAATGCCACAAGGGGACAAGCAGCTGGGTAGGGGGCATCCCTAGAGGTCTCAGTTAGGACCTCCAGCTGACAGTCTCAATGCAGCCTTCCAGTCTATTTCTGCAGGGTGTCATGAGCCCATTTGACAATGGCATCTTCGTTTGCTCTCTCAACCTGCTACTCCAGGCATTTTGGCTGGATGTTGTAAGTCTCCACGTGGATGCTGTTTTGCTGCCTATCTGCTACCTGCTATTTATTCCTTCACTTGGGTTTGCTACAGACTATAAACTCAACCACTCAACACTGGAGTCAGAGCTATTGTAGATGGCTCTCCAGACTTACAGAACACTCACCCAGGAGAAACTTGTCTGAGGTCCCAACTTTCTGGTAGATGTAGTTGTTACCACAAACCATCTACAGGGCAAACTCATGCCGAGGGTGCGGTGCTGGGAACAACCCCACCAAGGGTAGGTAATAGGGTTGCATTGTTTAGGGAAGATTTATCAAGAAATAGTTGAACTTGCTAAATGTTAATCTGCCTTTTATTGTCACCGTTCTAAAGAATGCCACCACTATCATACTTCCCTGCCCCTAAAATCTTACATCTCAGTTCTAAATAAAAAGAATTATTGATAAATGTTAATAATGCAGCATCTCCAAATAGTTCACACAAGCTGATACAGAGACTTCCATATTGTACCTTGTAAGTACCTAACTTACACCACTTCAGCTATGTGCATTCATCAGCAATAAAATGACAAATATTCAAAGGCTCCACAAATGGGGTTTACAAATCCAGCCCTGTTCTATGTCACATTCTTGCATGTAGACAGTGTATTCATGGGTAAGTATATAGCTCCCTTGGTAGAATACTTGACTGGCACACATGCAGACCTGGGTTCCATCTCTAGGGCATCATAAACCGAGCATGGTGCTTCACCCCTGGAAGCCCAGCACTTGCAATGTGGAGGCACAGGGGTCAGCTGCTCATCAGTCTAAACTATAAGAAACCCTGTCTCAAATGAATCAAAAATAAGCAATGCACACAGGTGAACAATTGTAAATACCACCACAAAACCAGACATATCTGCATACCAAACTAAGAGGTAACACATGCTATTTCTACTTGGGTTGAAAGTATGAAACTCTAAAGCAATAGCAATCGTAAGACCCAACATCCCCATTTTGACAGATGCAAAATTTATTTCATAAGTAAAATAATTTCTTGGGTATTAGAATATATGTAAATTTGTGGTTTTTTTCTTTTTGAATTATACCCTCAAAACCACAGAATGACTTATGAAAGTAATGTCAGTGACATTCCTTTTGATTAAGTAGAGAAGATGCACGGCCTGAGTGTTCTGTGCAGTGTGTGGGAATGAGAGCTCTGTGCAGGAAGAACACTGCACATTTGATGTGTACAAGGATCAGTGCTATTTGAGAGCTATAGTATGCAGAAGAGCCAGCCTGCTCCCCTGCCTTACCTCATATTCGTTCTGGCCTTGGGACCCTCATTAACCCTCTCAGGCCTAATTCCTTCATTAGCAAACCATGCCCTGGTAGAAGAGGACTTTCCATAATCCAAATCTAACACTGTGTCTTAGTCGCTGTTCTATTGCTGTGAAGAGACACCATGACCAAGGCAATGCTTATAAAAAGAAAGCATTTGATTAGGGACTTGCTTACAGTTCCTGAAGTTTAGTCTGTTATCAAAATGGCAGGGAATATGGTGGTGTGCAGGTGGGCACTGGAGCAGTAGCTGAGACCTGTATCCTGATCCACAGGCAGAGAAAGAGACTCTGGGCTTGGCATGGGTTTTTGAAACCTCAAAGCCCACCCCCAGTGACACGGTTCCCCCAATGAGACCACAGCTCCTAATTCCTCTGATCTTTTCAAATAGTGCTACTCTCTGGTGACTAAGCATTAAAATATATGAGCTTATGGGGGGTTATTCTTATTCAAAGCAGCACACATTGATTCTTAAGGGTACCACACGGTCACCATCCCTGAGCCTCTTGCAAACATGCAGAAAGATGAAGTATGCACCTTTATGAGTTGTCGACTATGAAGACACCAGTCCTAGACAATCATAAAGCTAAACATAAACAGGTCCAAGTTAATAGAGCCAGTGGCCAGTGTTGAGAGCACCCAGCCAGTGAGATGCCAGGCCTTAAGGGAGCTGGTGGCAACTTTTGGAAGGGCCCACTAAATCATATTTAATATACAACTGCAGACTTGTTTAGTTATGGCTTAAACTTAGGTCGGTGTCCTTTTCTTGGAATTCCTTGAATGGAAGAGGCTTCTGAAGGTGCTCAGGTACGTATCCTGCCTTCTCTACCTGATATCAACACACACTCTGAGCAATACGGAAACTATGTCTGTTCTTCATTTGTACAGGGCCTGCCCCTCACCAAGGCTTTCTTCTACCACAAGGCTTCTACCACAAGGAATCCCATTCTTCTGGAAGCAGCTGGGCTTCCTGGCCTGGCCTGGATAGACCACTGTTGTGTGATAGACTTTTCCTGAGGGACACAACAAACCACAACCCAAACACACACACACACACACACACACACACACACACACACACACACACAGTGCACACTCTCTTACTTATTCTAAAAAGGGAGCCCAGAGTAGACCAAAGTAACAATTACACCAAAGCCCAGCTTGGTAGAGTGATGAGTTTGCTGGGGTTACTACCAGGAGTGTGGGTAAGGACTCACTCATAGGAGCAGGGCTGACACAAAAGCAGCTTCATCACCATAGATCCGACCCCAGAAGGGGTGAGGACTCATGAGAACCGCAACCCTGAAGCCCTCTGCACAGCTGGCAGGCGGCTCACAGACCAGAATCTCCTCTGGGCATTCTGACTGATCAGGGTCCCTCTCCCAGCAGTTATTGACTATCTCTGTAAAGCTGGGGAGGGGTCTTCGAGAATCTCCTACGTTCCTGCTTTCCCAGATGGATGATATTTTGTCCTGAGTTTCCTAAGCCCCGCTGCCCCCACTCCCAAAGGGAAGACTTCACTTAGGAGGAAGTGCCATATGACAATGGCGTTCAGGGATGCGGGGCCTCACTCTACTCTACTCAGGCAGCGCGGTCAGGAGCCACTGGACATTTGGTAGCCCAGGCATGTTTTGGGAAAGCAGAGAAGGAGCATGGTGCCTCCACTTGCCTTGAGTTTCCATATCAGAAAACGTGTTTGACTGTTTTCCTCTTCCATCCCAGCAACCAGCTTTCTCATGCGCAGTACCACCATGTGGGTGCTAATCTCTGGCCGAGAGCAGCTGTCTCCACTGTAATTTCTTTGACTTGTTTCTCATTCCCTTCTTCCTCCTCTGCCTGTGCCAAGTGTGTATGTGAGTGTGTGTATGGGGGCTCTACTGAAGTGTGTGTGTGTGTGTGTGTGTGTGTGAGAGGGGGGGGGGCGTCTCTCCTTGGCCTAGAACTCACAGTTTTGGCTAGCCAGTGATCCCCACAAACCCTCCTGTCTCTGCCTTTTCAGTCCTGGGATTCTAAGTGTGCACCACCATACTCAGCTCTTTGTGTGGGTTTGGGGATCAAACACAGGTCCTCGTGCTTGCCTGGCAAGTCTCCACACTCTCCCCCAGCACCACCTACCTCTACCCTCTGCTTCCTTCTAATGTGCATTTTGTATTCTTGCTTCTCCAGCTTTTCTGTTCTCCTAGGGGCAAAGGGAAGCCAAGCGGCCCCACACTGACTCAGCTTAGCACTCTCCCAAATGCAATTAAAACACGGAGGACAGACAATCAATATTTCATAATCTACACAAAAACTGCTCTCGGGGATGGGCTGCTGTGGATGCTGACTCAGGGAGTAAGCTTGTGGCTGCAAATGCTGAAGCAGCCGGCTGCAGTGAGGAACTTCCACCTCGTTGCCAGTCTCCAAGCCCAGCTCTCTTCCAGGCACTCCTCCCACAGCTGGCGAGGTCAGATGCTATGCAAGGCAGGGCCACATGGAGAAGGACCACATCCAGCATAGCCTCGGTGGGGTTCCTCTTGCTCTTCCTGTCAGGACCATAGGTGCCATCTTGGAGGAAAATGACAAATGCAGGCATGTCTAGTGTACACATTCCCACTGTCCAACTTCCTCCATTCCCTGAACTCCTCCTCAGAACCCCCGGGATCACTCCCAGTAGCCATGGGCACCTTGAGACAAGATCCAAAGGATTTGCGACTAGGGTTAGTCAACTCTCTTTCTGAGACACACAGAGACCACTCCAAAATGTCAAGGAGCTAAAAGTAAGTTCTGGGCCCCTTAATATGTTACCTGATATAAAACAAAAACAAGCCCCACTTCAAGGAGAGACCTTTGTTTCAAGCAAAAGCCAAGATTGATGGCCCTTAAGGAATGCCACTTGAAGTTGACACCTGGCCTCCACAGTCACACACACACACAATACACACTCACACATATACATGAACCTGCATACACACAAACACAGACACAGCATGCTTTTAGGAGAGGGACTGAGGCAGGAGGATTGCTGTGAGTTCAAGGTCACTGTAATGGCTAATATTTGCTGTCAACCTGATACCTGGGAAGAGAAAACTTCATTGAGGAATTGCCTCACTTCAGATTGGCCTGTGGCCACGTCTTCGAGGCATTTTCTTGATTGCTAATTAATGTAGGAGGGCCCAGCCCACTGTGGGTGGCGCCATGCCTAGGCCAGTAGTAGGCCAGGGCTATATAAGAAAGGTAGTTTAGCCCACCAGAAAAAATAAAGCCAGCAAACAGCACTCTTCCATATTGCATTGCATTCCCACACATTCAAACTACCCCTTTCTCCATCACCTGTGAATATGATACAGCATGGACCTGTGACACCAGCCTCCTTGTCTCCCCCTCCCCGACACACACCTACCTACCGTTACACTATTGGGAGACTTCCACACCTGCCCTGTCAAAGCTGCTCTTGTCACCCACTGAGTATCCCACTTCCTGACCTGCTGCTGCCCCAGACAGTCTTCACATTCCTTGTGTGATTGCCTGCGTGCCTATGAAAAGAGACCCACAAAGAACAGGACATTATCACGAGCACCCAGTGACAAGAAAAGAAGACGAGGATCCAGAGCCTAGGACAGTAGGAGACTTATAGCCAGAGGTTGTGTCTGCAGCAGGGCAGTCACAGGCTCCCAGCCAAGTAGGTTCCACCGCAGTCCACACTGGTTGGTTGTGAGCTCTTGGTGAGGTGATGATTGAACAGAACAGTGCATAGGAAGACTGATACGCTGAGTGCTTTGGGTGACAGATCGCCATACACACCATAGCACACAACAAACACACAGAGCAGGTGCAGTCTGGAAAGGTCTCCTGGAGGATGGCGGGGCCCTGTGGGTGTGGAGGACAAAAGGAAAGAAAGGCTCCCATGAGAACAGCAAGGATCCTTCCCAGGCAGATGAATGACAGGTTTTCCATAAACAGAAGACACAGAGAGAATCCGGTGAGGTTGTTTGCACAGAGCTGAACTGACTGTCAGGCTCTGCTGCCTCTGGCACTGATCAGCAAGGGCACTTGCATGATACCTCCACCCTACAGGATTCTTCCTCTGTGTGTGAGCAGGTATATGTGCACGTGTGCTCACACACTAGAGATGGACATCAGATATCGTCCTCAATTTCTCTTCACCTTTTTTTGAGTTGACATCTCTCACTTGAACCTGATTAATTGAGCCAGTCTTATTGGCCAATGAGCTCCAGGGATCCAGCTTTTTTCCATGTCTTCAGCATTGGAGTTACTGCTGCTGGACCTAGCTTCTGCATGGGTGCTGGGAACGCAAACTCTGGTCCTCACACCTGTGCAGCAGGACCTTTACCAGCTAAGTCATCACTTTGGTCCCCAGCCCCATCTTTCTAGGTGGCCAAGTAAGTCCCTCTTCTATCCACTGTGAACCAGATGTGTAGAGCGTAGGCCAGGAGCTACTGGAACATGTCACTTTTTGATTATAAATAAGCAAAAATCACATATGGTAGGAAATAAATTCACATGGTATTACATTGAATCCAAGATGTCAGAAATAGTGGAGGTGTGACTGTCCTGGGCTCCTTTGGAGGCTTTTCCCTACCTGCAGGGATACCTGGGAGCCGGGAGCCAGGCTGCTCATCTTGCATCTGCATTTCATCTTCTTGCCTGGCTCTAAGAGGCAAGAGCATTAGAAATACCCAGCCACGTATATGGGAAGCACTGTTGGGAACCATGTTGGTGTGGTCATGTTTCTTGCTCCCCCCTCACCCTGGGTCCACCACACCCAGCACCTAGCACCCAGCACCCAGCACCCAGCACCCAGCACTTTCTGGCACTCATGAGTGGATTCTGTTAGCTCACTACAGCAGTGGCCAGGGCAGAGCTGATATCCACCAGTCATCCGACTCTATCTCTTGGATAAAGAGGAGATATAAAGCTAAGCCCAGAGAAAACTGGCTTTTCTACAGCCCTTGACCCCAGCCAGATGTGTAAAACATCTCTAGTGGCCTGGATCTACCTAAGAATTCACCATAAACTGTAGAAAAGGAAGGCATTTACCTGGGAATGAATTTCATCTGTCCTTAATGCTAGGAAGAAAAGAACAAAAACACCGTTCTCCTGAGCACATGTTCATCTTTCACAAGGAGAAAATGTTTGGATGAAAAAAAAAAGTACTTTAAATCAAATTTATCTCTTAAATGATACTTAAAAACAAAAAGATTCTATACATTAATGAGGTAGCACCGTGTTTTATACATGTGCACTGTGTGTACCATTAAGTCAAGTAAAGCATCCATCTCCCCAAATTCCTGTCCTTTCTTTACGGTGAAGACATTCAAACTCATTCCTCCTGGTTTTTTTTTTAAGTATCAATTAACAGATGTACACAGTATCTAATGCTCATTCTCACCACACCCTCTCCCACCCCCACATTCTCCTTCATCCAGAATCTATCAATACCCTATATCTCAGAAGTAAAAGATGTAGTTCCACAACCCCTCCCCTTTCCATGACCAACTGTAGGTAGGGTCAGTCTTGTGTGGGCTCAGTACAAGTGACTTCATTGGTGAGTTCATGACTGCAATGGTTGCATGATGTCTGGAAAATGGAATTTCAGAACCCTTCCTCCTATCGCTGGGCTCTTAAGACACTTCCTAACCCTCTTTCACAGTGGGTTCTCTGAGCCTTAGAGGGATAGTGTCAATGTCTCCTTTAGGGCTGAGCCCACAGCTGTCACTTCTTTTCAGCATCTAGGCAGCTGTGATTTCCTGAACTGACCACCATTCCTGTAAGGAGAAGTTTCTCTCTGGCTCAAAGCTTCTGAAATCTAAGACACATTCTTCTTTCTCCAGTTATTCTAATGTGTGGAGAGCACCAGGACCTGTGGCTCCTGTCTGGTTATACCTCATGAGCCTTCCCAACATCTCCCCATCCTCCTTCCTCCTCCCTTCTCCACATCATTCGGTAACGATGTTGTGATGATATCGCTTGTCAATTTGACAAGATCGGGCATCACCGAGGGAACGACTCCCTGGCTCTGTCTGTGAGGGGTTATCTAGATCGGATTAAGGAAGGTGGGAAAAAGCTAAACGTGGGAAGCGCCGTTCCATGGACTGTCATCTTGACCTGAATAAAAAGGAAAACTGGATAAGCACCAGGGTCCATCTCTCTCTGCTTCCTGACTGCTGAGGCATTATGACCAGCTGCCTCAAGCGCCTCCTCCATGCCCTCCCTGCCTGACAGCCTCAAACTGTGATAGAGGATAAGCCCTTCCTTCCTCAAGTTACTTTGTCACTAGATGGGAAATGTAACCAACATAGCTTTTACTTTCAACTGCTGTGAGAGAAAGGCCTGGTTATTGTACTTCATATGCCTGCCAATTCTTTCTAAGAGAGACACTGTCACGTGACAAGACAGTAGGGCACACCCATTCTGATAAATACAGGGAATGTGCCCCCTGTTCTGATCATTTCTTCAGCCACCACCCCGGATACATGTCACAGGCATTGGCAAGTCCCTCACACCCAAGAGGAGAAGCAGCTGCTCACAGTCCCCTCAACTCCTCTTTTCAAAATTAGGCATTGTCAGGCTTCTAAGATGGTTCAGCAGGTAAAGGTACTTATAGCCAAGTCTAAGTACCTCTTATGTGACACTATTCTGGGGAAAGATGACAAATAGCCATCATTCCAGATAGAGAACTGATGACAGACGAAAGTAAGGATACCGCCAAAGTCCAATCTGGTGAGTCAATGAATTTTACTGGTGTTACATATAAAAGAATAGTAGAGGGTCAACTACAGGAGCAGAAATGACTCAAAGACAGCTGCATCACCAAAGACCACCAGCATGATTGACAGCTAACAAAAGATAGAAATCTGGAAAGCAATCTACAGGCAGCTCAATGGGCTAGACAGTGTCTTTCAGGCAGCTCCGTTGATTTACTCCTCTTCTAGACAACACTACTGGTCCTGTCTCTTCAGGCAGCTCTGCTTGTCTGTGTCTCTTCTAAGCCCCTCAGCTGGTCTCTGTTTCTTCCAAGTGGCTCAGCTGCTTTGAGCCTCTTCTAGGTGGCTTAGCTCATCTGAGACTACCTCTCAGTAGTCCTTCTTATATAATCTGGAAAGGAGGTTAGTAAATCTGGTCAGTTTCAGGAACTTCCTAATGCCTTTGGGTTGTTCCCTTCATGAACTAAAAGAGATTCCCTACAGGTTGGAATGTTTCACCTCCTCTTAGAACATCTTGTGTCTTAAGGAGCTTCCCTGCTGTTTTATCCTCACAGGAAACAGCTACACATTACCTGAATTTTATTCCCAGCCCTCACACTGCAGAAGGAGAGAACAGACTTCAGAAAGTTGTGTTCTCACCTCCACATGCACACTGGATATGCACAGGAGCGTGCATGCACACACACACACACACACACACCATTTTTGCATTGTTTGAATTTGAAATAATTCTTTTTTAAAAAAATGTTTATTTTTATTTATGTATGTGAGCATACAAAGGCCAGAAGAGGATGTTGGATTCCCTGGAGCTGGAATGCAGTTGTGAGCTGCCTGGCATGCGTGCTGGGAGACTGAACTTGGGTCCCCTGAAAGAGCAGCAGAGTGCTCTTAACTCCTTTGCCATCTCTACAGCCCCTGTAGAATTAGTTCTTATTAGAAATAAGCATGCCAAGTATATTGAGGTCCCTCATTTCACTGTCTAGGGTCTTATGGGCAAAGCCTCCCAGATCTGGTAGGACCTGCCCTGTGACACCCGGCCCTGGTGAGGGGCTCGTGGCTTTCAGTCACACAGGGTATCTGGGGGAATAGGAGTTACAAAACACACCTGGTCTGTGTACACAGCCTTCCCTTTGCAGCTGGTCAGTACATATTACCTTCTACTATTCTACCGAAAGCTAAAAACACATAATAATCCTTCTGCAATGCCTGCCATGTTGACGTTTGAAATAGACTTTAAACTTCAAATCCCTTTTCCACTTATGATGTGACCTTGTATGTGTCGCTTAGACTCACAGAACTCCATTCTTCTCAGCTGGGAAATGAGGCACATCATGGCTGTTGCAGAGTTGGTGACCAATGAAAGAGATAATATCATTTCCACAGAGCCTGGCATTGAAAACATAATAAATACATAGTATCCATCCTTTCACCTAGTATTAATATTTAGGTCATAAACTCATTCATCTAAAACCTACTGAATGCCTTCTATACAACAAGAGCTGTTTTAGCAAGTCACATTACTTGTAGTAAGTCACAGCCGTACAATAACCAATAAGGAATGCCGGGCTATCACAACTTTGCCCCCTCCTCTGGAATCAATGTGATAATAAAAGCACTGTGTTAGTCAGCTTTAAATGTCAACTTGACACTGTCTAATCCCCTAGGAAGGGAGTCTCAGTGGGGAATTGTCTGAATTGTTTTGGTTCGTAGGGATGTCTGTGAGGGATCTTCTTAACTGTGTTAATTAAAGTGGGAAGATCCACCCTGAGTTTGGCTGGGCCCTGGACTGAGTGAAAAGAGCAAGCTAATTGAGCGCTGGCCTATCCTGTACCCATTCATTCCCTCTCTGCTCTTGCCCAGGGGTGTGATGTGACCAGCTGCGTCACGTTTCTGCTTTGATTTCTCTGCAGTGATTGGCTGTAGCCTGGAATTATAAGATGAAGAAACCCTTTCCTCTGTAGGTTGTTTTCATCAAGATATTTTATCCCAGGAACAGGAAACAGAGCTAAGGCAGCAGAAGCAGATCTCCGACCTGCAGACAATGCGTACATGTGCTCCTTCAGTGGATGTCTACTCCAGTTAACTGACCTCTGGATTTAGTGTTAAGTGGCAGAGGATGAAGATGTGGGAGGAATGAGGACCCAGGGTTGCAGTAACTGTGAAATGAAGACAGGCACTCTATAAATCACAGAGCACTTCCTAGGAGAGAGGAGGGTTGAGATGAACTCCAGACTGTCTTAAAAACAAATAAACCAAAATATGAGGTAGACAGCACTCAGGAACAACAGCTGAGGTTGACCTCATACCACCTTATTCAAAAGCACATTTGTGCTCCTTTGCATGCATGAGCAAACACACACACACACACACACACACACACACACACACAATCACAATCACTCGGTATGTGTGTATTACACAAATGTGTCATGAATAATCAACACTATCGTGCACTGACTTTTCCTAAATCTTCTTTTATTTTCAAATGCTTTGATTGGAATATGCTAATTATACATAATAATGGGTTTCATTGTGACATATTTACATAATGTATATAGCGTATTTCTAGTATTTACCCTTGTTACCCTCTCCTGTTTGGCCCCCACTCCCATGAATCCCCTTCTTCTTCCTAACTACCCACTTCTGCTTCTCTCTCTCTCTCTCTCTCTCTCTCTCTCTCTGTGTGTGTGTGTGTGTGTGTGTGTGTGTTCCATTTGGGTTGTTTACAGGAGTATGAGTGGGAGTTTGTTTACAGGAGCATGGATACCTAACAGTGCTATAACACTGAAGAACATTTCTCTCCTTCCCCTATCAACTGCTAATTATAAATACGTACTCAAGCCCCCAAGAACTCCTTCCCCCTCCATGACAGGGTTTCAACCAGCCTAGTCTTGTGCAATTAATCACAGCTACCATGAGTTCAAAAATGAAATGACCGTGTCCTGCCTGGAGCAAAGTTCCACACTGCTCCCTCCCTCTTCTAGCTCTTAAATTCTTCCCTTCTACTAAGATGTTCTCTTGGAGCTTTGAAGGAGGTGATGGTGATGTCCTATAAGGGGAGTAAATGAAGTCCCAAGTGAGTGTTTTCTGTAGACAAGGCCATGTCAAGGACCCCAATATCTCAGACCCATAGGAATGGCAAAGCCTTATACTGGTCCAAATGTGGGTGTTTAGGAACATTTGACCTTTATCAAATACCAGTGTATGCAGAAACTATCAACCAACACTTCTCTGTCCCAGATGACTGCAACCTGAGACTGTTGGTCTCATAGACCTCTTACCGATTAGCTACCCACTCCTCTCAATTACGCTTTGTATAACAAACTCACTGAATTGCTTCTAGTGTCTCCCTCAGAGCTCACAGCCCACAGGATACCAGCTTTTACGTATCTTTTGTGTCCATGTGTCTGTCATTTCTTCATTCCCTCTCTCCCCAGTTAGGCCAATCATGAAGCCATGCTGACCACAGCAGTCCTATTTACTGTTGGGCATTCAACTGTCTGAATCATCCTTTCTTGCCTGTATCCATTCCCTTCACCAGAGAATTTGGTGTGTACTGAGCACAGGTCCTCAAACAGACCCAGGGAAAATATGCCTGTGCTTTACAATGGTGTTGGTGGTAGACACACTCTTTCAGCTGGTGTGACGCAGGTACGAGAGTAGAGCCTGTGGGAGCGACTCTGAGAGGGTGAGGCTTTCATGCAGGAGAGTAGAACCAAGAGATCTAGGGGCTTTGTTCATGCCCTGGTTTCGATAGCTTGAGGTGGTTTCAGTGTGACTGGAAGAGTTTGTGTGTGGTAGCAGGAGGCTGAAGGAGAGGCTATGGGAAGCAGTTGGGTGAAGGAAGCGTCTTCCTCAGATGAAGTTAATGGGATTGTTCTGGATCTGACTAGTTCCTGACATCCATAGTCGTAAAAAGAATGAACTTGGCTCTGAGTCTCCTTTGCTTTCTGTCCCACCAGGCCATTGTTGGCTCCTACTCTCCTGGTGCCATCGACCATACTGTGATGGTGCCAGACACCACATGGGTGGGGCCGCCTTGAATTTTCAGTCTCCAAAACTATGCACTAAATAAATGTTTTGTCCCACGTTACTCAGTACCAGCCATGCCATTGCAGTGAAACAAAACCAATAAAGACATTCGCCCATCTCTGAGCCTGTCTTACACATGATCCAACCACCCCTGACCACAGACAGCATGACAGTTATTCCAATGAACAAGTCAATCCAATTTGAGCAGAATTTTCTAGATCAAGAGCTTGAAAGAAAAAGAAGAGATTTCTAACAACAAAAAATTTCCTGTTGCTTCTCAGAGAAGAAGACGTGTAAATCCCATGCCCGGAATATCTGTAAGGAGGCTCACCTCACTCTAGAGCCTCTTGATTTGTTTTCTCTTGTGGCATTAGGCTGTTCTGGTCCCAGAGTTCTCCACTGAAGCCCAATCTCCTTGTTACAGTAGGCTAATAAGATGTAAGCAACACGAAAAACTCCCGTTCTCCTCTCGAATATTCGATCATCTTTAAAGTAAATTCCCAAGGGTGTGTCCTACATAGCTGAGGATGCTTGGCTTTCTCCTAAGTAAGATCACACACACCCTCAGGTAAGTGGAGTCCTCAACAGATAGATAGCTGCCACTCTGAAGAGGACACTTGCCATCCTGGGCATCCCATTTATACATGCAGTTTTCTCTCCCTTATAGCCAACAAGTTCTTATCTTGATACTTCATAGTTCTAGGAGTCCCCAGGGCAAACATGAGCCAAGGTGCTTCCATGGGAGGAAACATGGTCACTATGACAATTCCTGTGTTGCATATGAATGTATCCCCCTTGGATCCAAGGGTGCCAAACTTTGTTCCTAATGTTTTATTTTCTCTTTCTAGTGCCTTCCTCCAGCTCTGTCTCCACTGTTCTCTACATCCTCAGAAATCAGGACTAGGCCAAATCCCACCCCTGTGTGTGTGTGTGTGTGTGTGTGTGTGTGTGTGTGTACACGGTATAGGTGTGGTGCATGTGCCTGAGTGTGGATATAAAAACCAGAGTTCAGAGTTCAACATCAGATGTCTTTCTCTATCATTGTCCACCATATATATCTTAGACAGGGACTCTCAAAGAACTTGAAACGCACTACTTCAGAGGGGCTGGTTGGCCAGCAAGCTTCAGAGATCTGCCTGACACTAGCCACCCTTCCTCATCCCCAATGCCAACATTATTATTACAGAAGGGCACCACTGTACCATTCAGGTCTTCATGCTTGTGTGCCAGCTACTTTGAACTATCTGGCCAGCCTATGTCCCTAGTCTTTCTTCTAGTGACCTCTCCACACCTGGATTGTGCAATAGATATTGACCTGACTATGGACTTGTGTTTTCCTGAAACCTTACTCTGCCTTACCGACTATAAGTTTCCTTCTACAGTAGCTTTTGAGATCCACAGAGAGCACAACTCTTATCCCAGTCTTTTGGGGGAAAACTATGCATGATTAAGAGATGTATGTTAAAGTAAATTTAATTCAACCCAAAGGAAAGTTATCTTTAAATTGGGGGATTGGAATAATAGAGTAGATGAATGTTTTCAGGCAAGTGTGGCTTGGAGCATATTCTGGACAGCTGGTGTCCAATGATGTAGTACCCCCTTCCCCACTGAGCTGTGCAGCTTTGTGAGCACTCAGATGGCTGGAGCAGCATTAATAATTCAGAGGTTCCATTTGGAAAGGACGATGTGGCACTAGAATTGGAGGAAATAAAATGACTCAAGCTGAGACGTGTGTGTTGGGGGGGTACTAGGATTCAGCTCTAAAATCGACTACATTTTTGTTGTGGTGGTGGTTGCTGTTTAAAAAAAACATTTCTAGCTATCAATTTTATATGCCAAGCATGTCAGACTTGCAAATGAACCAGGGAAAGTTTCTTTACACACAATGAAGAAAAAGGATGTGATTTATGTGGAGGAGGTTGATATAGAAGCATTAAAAATTATATGACTTGATTAAAATTTTGGAGAATTGTTACAACGTTTGCGACAGCAATTCTGGAGTGTCGCTGGGTATATTCATCTGTGAAGTGGATTCCCCAGGGCTTCCTGCCACCCTGGCACAGTTTCTGTGAAATCCTACAGTCATAATGAAGGCAGGTGCCTTGGGGAGAAAAGAGTAGTTTATATGCAGGAGTACAGGAGAAAAGGAAATGGATTTCATTATCTCCTCAGACTGGCAGGTATTTACAGTGGCCCCACGCCTAGGTACATGCTACTAAGCCAGGGCAGGGAAATTCAGACACTTCCAAAGGTCTGCCCACCCCACTCCCATGTCCCCAAGGAGCTCACCCTGGGAAGCAAAAGATGAGGAACAACCTCCATGGGGTGTACAGTGGCCTGACGTCTGCAGGATGCTGGAAAACACCCAGATGGCTGTTCCCAACCCCAACTGCTTGCAGTATCCAGAGAGCAGTTCCTTAACCTGCACGAAATTATCATCGCACAGCACAGACTGTGACGAAAGGGCTACAGTGTATGTGGTGTAGTTGGCACCAGGGGAGCTCAGAGGAAAGACTGTAGAAGATGCAGACCTTATGAGAAAGGGCAGGCTGGCTGCCCAGAGCGCCAGAGAGGGGGTGGCGGGGCATGTGTGCTGGAGTAGGGAGAACACACATTAGAAATGTGGAGACCAGAGTCCAGTGCTGACCCCAGGGACCTTGTGTGTTTCCTCCAGAACCTCTGCTTTCTTATACCCCTGAAAAACAGGAGCTAATAACCTCATGCTAGAAGGTTTTACCAATAAACTTGCCTGGGAAATATTGTTACACAAATGTAGAATTTAACTTAAAAGAAGGAGCGCTGTCTCAAACATAGCATGGAGTAACATACTAACCAGACTTCTTAGAAACTACAGAAAGATAACGAAGTAGAGTTGTGCTTCTGCTGTAATTAGAGTTTAAGGGGACTCAGAATATGTAAGATTTGCTCACCAAGACTGTCACTCATTAGGCTTTTTCCTATATCCAAAAAAAGAAAGAAAGAAAAAAGCCTCTGTTGAGCAGGGCAAAGGAGATGGCCCTTGCTTACAATAGTCTATTAGGCCCTGTTACCCTTATCAGGAAGAGCATAACTCTTCCAGACAGACAGGGTGACCCTGGCTAACAGCTACCTGCAAAGAACCACACTAAAAAGTTGGTTGTGACAATATCGTTCTATGTAAATCTTCTAGATGTCCAAAATGGGCCAAACTTGCAGTTTCTGTCTCTGTAAACCATGTTTAATCACTCAACATGTAACTTGGGGCTGGGACATCCTAAAAGTTCTGCTCCCTGTAACTATTTTAATCTTTAAGAGAGGCTCAATTATCATTTTTAAATATTAAGAAATAAGGCTACATTTGAGGCGATGGATGTGCTAATGATTCCAGTGGGATTGTCACCCACTCTGTGATGAGTTACAAATGCGCTCAGTAACTATCGATTAAAACGACTTGTAAAATGAAATGAAAGGGATAGAAATAGTAAAAGAAACAGCCTAATAATAAGCCTCAACACAAAACGTCAATCGTCATGGAGAAAAAGTGTCCTTAAACATCATTAAAAGGATTACTTGACCAGAAAACTAGAAAATCTTGAGCATTGGGTATTTAAGTGTAAGTATAGTTTTAAAATGCAGGGGTTGGGGATAACTTAATGGTAGAGCACTTACCTAGCATGAATAAGGCCCTGGATTCAATCTGCACTACTGAAAATAAAACAAAGTAATAAAATAAATCAATACATAGGCAAAACCAACAAAATTACATGCAGAAATTAAGAAATCTAAAAATGTAGGCAATGATTTTTTAAGTTATCTTTTGGGTCCAGAGAAATTACCTTTAGACAAACCCGTCAGCATTCTGTACGCCCGTCCTTACACGGCCTTACCCGTCTACATTTTGACTAGAGATATAAAGGATGCTAATGACAGTTTTCAGAAGAATGCTACTTTTGGTGATGGGAGGGAGTTCACTGTAAAGTGCTTGCCACAGAATTATGAGGACCTGAGTGTGGATCCCCAGCATTCACATAAAAGCTAGACAGATGTGGTGGCACACATCTGTAACTCCAATACTGGGGGAGGCAGAAATAGGAAGATCCCAGGATCTGACGGCCAGCCAATGTAGCTGAGTCATTGAGTTCTAGATTCAATGTTGATTTCTGGACACCACACACACACACACACACACACACACACACACACACACACACACCCATACACAAATATGTACACACACGTGAATAAAATTTTAACAAGAGTGCTACATTTACAAAAACCGTCTAAATACAAAGCATCAATAAACAAACAATTCACACAGCATTCTTTTATTATAACATAAAATTAATAATTAATGATGAAAACACAGAAAAAATTATCCTTCACACTTCTTTAGGAAATGTGAAAATGATACACGAAATCAGTTTTACTGCTCAAAAGAAAACATCCTACTAGAAACCACAAATTAGCAGAAGTCAACAACATTTTATCAGACTAATATGCATACAGATTTCCTCAAGGAATATTGGCAAATCAAATTAGAGTACTAATTTAGTTGTATATATTAGAAAGTAAGAAATGTTGTTTAGACTTGCAACCTGAGGAATGGGAATTCAAATAAGAAACAAAAATTGACATGCAGCGCCAGGAACTAAATTGATGTGGGTGAAAACTGATAACATAGAAAACAGAACCCTGTGGAGGAGCTCCTGAAAACAGGAGTTCATCTCTTCACTGTGCTAGTAACACAGGCAGTGTGAGAACAAATGGAGAGGAGAGACAATCAGCACTGAGTGTGATGGCTAGTGTCTGGTCAACTTGGCAGACTCTAGAATCATCTGGGAGCCAGGTCCTGCTGTGGATTATACTCATTATCGATAATAAAGCTGATTAGCTGAAAGCTGGGCAGGAAGAGATTGAGCATGAGGGCCAGACTAGGAGAATTCTGGGAATAGGAACAGTGGGGTCAGGGCAGATGTCAGCCAGCCACTGAGGAAGGAAGATGTGTAGAGAATGAAGTAAAAAGCCATGAACCACGTGGCAAAGCATAGATATGAAATATGGGTTAATTTCATTGCAAGAGCTAGCTAGTAATAAGCCTGAGCCATTGGCCAAGCATTTATAATTAATATAAGCCTCTGAGTGGTTATTCAGGAACTGGTGGGCAGGAGAGAAGCCTCCGTTTACAGGGTCCTGCATCCAAAGGATGTCTTGATTACATTAATGCGTGAAAGAAGAGCCATTTTAATTTTTCCCAGGACCATTTCACTTAGGAGGGGATCCTGGTCTGTACAAAGCATAGAAAGGAAGCTGAGCACTAGCCTGCATGAAATCACTGCTCATTGCTCTTGGCAGTGGTAGATTCAGTGACCGGCTCTCTTAAGCTCCTACTGCTATGACTTGCATGTCTGGATGGCTATAATCAGTACTATGAGCCAAAAATCAACCCTCTCTCCCTTAAATTGCCTTTTTAAATGGTATTTTATCACAGCAACAGAAAAGCAACCAAGACACTGAAAACAAAGCACAGAGTATAAAACTCTATAGGGAGTATGAAATTATACCACACCTGATTGAGTCAGGGCCACCATAACCTGTACCTTAGACTGGACAATTTAAAAACAACAAAAAAGGTATTTCTCACATGTCTGGAAACTGAAAGCCCAAGATCCAGGGGTTTGGAGAGAGCCTCATGGATATTACCCTGTATGCGTCTTGACAAGAGAGAAGGTACAACTTGTCAACCCCACACATAAGGCCTCTACTACCTAACCTAAACATTTCCTAAAGACCCCATTTCTCAATGTTTTTGCCCTGGGGGCTTGGTTTTTACATAAAAGTTTATGAGACACATGCACTCAGAGGAGACTAATATGTCTATTATTTCTTACCCATTTATTTGAGAAACATAAAAATGGATAGTTATTTTTTAATTTTTAAGACTCATTTTATTTAAATGAGTTGTTTTGTTTGTTGGTTTGCTTTGGTTTGGTTTGGTTTGGTTTGGTTTTTTTCCCTGCATGTAGATATGTGCACCATGAGTGTGCCTGGTGTCCATGGAAGTCAGACACATGTGTTGGGTCCCCTGAAACTAGAGTCACAGATGATTGTGAGCCACCCCATTGGTGCTAGGAACAGGCTCTGAGCCTTCTGCAAGAGCCACAAGTGCTGAGCTATCTCCCCAGCCCCAAGATGATTATTTTTAAACAAACGTTATAAATAGCTTTAACATTGGAACAACATAGTAGATTTCTATTCTTAAAAGATATTGTATTAGTTCACCAACAATTTCATGTCTAATTGAAATTAAAAAAAAAACTGAACAACAAACTTCAGGCTTGGTATGTTTTCTGAGGCAATCTTACCAAATATTTAAGAAATAGCTAAAAACATCAGCATGGGAATTATATCTTTGACCAAAATGGTATAAAGGAAAACCAAATGCACTCAACTAGATAAAAATACCACAAAAAATGCACATGTCTGAAACATATGGTTTTCAGGACACCGACAAAAAAGGCATACAGACCCTTGAGAGAGGAACCAACGGAGACAGAATCAATGCAGAGCCACAGGAAACATCACCTCAGAGCCTCAGAGATCTCCACTCGGGTGCAGATGGAGATCTTGACTCTTCTATCAAAGAAAATAATTTCAGACCAGTCAGACTGAAGCAAAGGTGGTGAGGTTATTGATTGACAGAAAGGACACAGACTCCTGATAGGTCAAGTGCAGGTCATAGAGAAGAACCAAGCCTTGCTTCAGCAGCTGCTGTGGAAGGACCTGTGAGAGGTCCCTTTCTCTAAAGGAGGCAATTGATGAACTGAGATGCAGGCAGGAGAGAAAACTGTGCTCGGTACAGATTCTTACTGGAAGAAATCTTTTTCTTATAAATGAAGTTATTTATGACAGTCATAAGTAGCTTACATATGAAGATGAATTGTGGTTAAATATGAATATGATGCACAGGGCACATAAATATATGTTTTCACCCTGAGTATGGTTCACTAGCCATCCTAATAGTCTTGTTTGTGGTGTTTTTTAGGAGGGGATTATAGTTTTTGTGTAGGACATCTCTAATCAGCCATATTGAAATTCTTGACAGTCACTG
Organism: Peromyscus nudipes; assembly: GCA_902168325.1. Lineage (NCBI taxonomy): Eukaryota > Metazoa > Chordata > Mammalia > Rodentia > Cricetidae > Peromyscus > Peromyscus nudipes. Next base: position 46,131 of record CABHPH010163151.1, read on the forward strand.
AGTCAGGTCCAGGTCTGTGAGGTTCAAGAAGGCATGAGCTCAGGAGTTGGGTGCCAAATGCTCATAGTCACATAAAACTTCCAATGATTCAATGTCCTCTAGATTCTTGCCTCTTGAATTCAAAGAATGATGAGCTTAGAAGGGAATTTTATTGTAGATTCACAGGTAAGAGCCAAGCAGAAGGAAGGGACACCAATGAACTGTTAGGAGATTTTCATGGGACTTGTGGGAGAAGCTGGGTGAGACTGATCACTTCAATTGGCCCAATCAGAAGGCATCCAGGTGCCTCCTTTCAGTTTTTTTGGTCTCATCCTCATGTATAAATTCTAGGCAGGTGTATTCATTTAGAGGAAGAGAGATAATGAGAATCCAGACCTCCCTTCTGGTGTTCCTGGCCTCCGGTCAGAAATTAACCAAACACATTTTGGGTTAAATAGTTCTTTAGTTTTCCTCCTGGAATAAATCCTTCTATCTGAGAAGGAAGCTTGTTGAGATGCAGGATGGTAAAGGGCTCTGAAGCAACAGGATGTTCTCAGTTTATTAAGAATAGGAAGCGTGCTGGGCGTTGGTGGCGCACGCCTTTAATCCCAGCACTCGGGAGGCAGAGCCAGGCGGATCTCTTGTGAGTTCGAGGCCAGCCTGGGCTACCAAGTGAGCTCCAGGAAAGGCGCAAAGCTACACAGAGAAACCCTGTCTCGAAAAAAAAAAAAAAAGAAGAATAGGAAGCAAACAACCCACTGGCTTCAGGAAGTCCCCAATACTGACCATATTCAGTAGGTTCCTCCCACCCCGAGTGTATATGAGTAGTACAGACTGTTGAGAGACACTTTGAGATAAGCTGAGCTGCCTAGAAGAGGCTTATACCACTCGAGCTGCTTGAAAGCACACCTCCAACCTGTTGGCTACCTGCAAGTTGTGCACTGACTTTCATGAGCCATTACTTAGTGTAGGGTGGGCCTTGGGTGAGAAAGTGTCTTTGGGTCATTTCCTCTCATATAAATAACACTTCAGGCATAGTCCTGTAAACTCCATAACTCCAAGAAAACCCATTAGTTCACCAAATTAAACTCTGATATATCTGTACTTTCTGTTTTGGTTTCCTGTTTGGGTTGAGTAAACTTTTTTTCCAACTCCCAAAGAATAGTTTCTCACAACACCAGATTCTCTCTGTGCCTTGGGACGACAAGAAGGTAATCAGTGCTTTTCCCATTGCAAGTTCTTCCTCTTCAGAAGAAAAGCACTCTCTAAAGGGATATTTTCCAACCCTGAGGAAAGGCACTTGCCCTGTCTGAGCCTCCTAGTCTTCCTGTCTAAACCAAAATATGAAGCAGAAAAAAAAAAAAAAACATAAGAAGTCCCTTTCAAAGAAACATTGGAAAACTGAGATTAAAACATATTAGGTTAGAAGACCTCCTCATTCCAGATTTTAAGTTTTTAATTTTAATGAAGAGTAACTTTTCAATTCTTTGGGTTTTAAATATTTATTTTTATTTATGCGTATGTATTCACGTGTCCATATGTATGTATGCATAGATATGTGGGGGTTGCCCCAGAGGTCAGAAGAGGGTGTGGGATCCTCTGGAGTTGGAACCACAGGCTGTTATGAATACCTGATGTGGGTAACTCAGGTCCTCTGCAAAACAAATAAGCACTCATAACTGCTGATCCATCTCCCCAGTTCCCCAAGTCCCACTTTTTAACACAACATTAGCAAAGATCCAGATTCTCAACTGAAAGAAGGAGAGAATATAGTAACAAGCTTTCAGGTGGGGGAAATGGCTCAGCTGGCATTACTTACTGTATAAGGATGAGGAGCCAAGTTTGATTTTCAAATGTTGGGAGTGGTGGCATACACCCACAATCCTAGTGCTGGAGACAGAGAGGGAAGAGGATCTCTTGGGTTCACTGGCCACTGCACCTAGTCTAATTGATGGATTCCAGGTAAAAGTGAGAGACCCTGCCTCAAAAAACAACAACATGGAAGGCAACAAGGGGAATAGCACCTGAAGTAGACCTTTGGGCTACATACACACACACACACACACACACACACACACACACACACACACACACAGGGGAGGAGAGAATAGATACAAATAACAAAAAGAAAACGATAAATATCTCCAGGAAAACCAAAGGTAACAAGTGATTAGAGGAATTCAGTGACCTCCACAGCTACAGTTAAGGCAGTAAAAAAGAACAGCCCAAGACTGAGCCAGATTAACAGGAAGTCTTACACTGAAGACCTACTTGCCTTAGTTTTATCAGCATGTCTAATCAGCCCTCCCTTTTCACAGGTCCATGATGATGGAATCAATCAACCGTTTATCAAAAATGTATGAAAAAAACCACTATCTGTGCTAAACATGAACATATATTTTTTCCTTGACATTATTCTATAAGCAATAGAGCATAGCAATAGTGGTACTATTTTGGAAGGGAATGGAACCTTTGGATATGGGTAGATATCATTGGAAGATTTCTCCGGTGCTGCCCGCCCATAGTCAGGGAGGTGCTTATAAAATAATCACTCAGACTGTATGGCCTATGGCAGACCTCTTGCTAGCTAGCTCTTATATTTTAAATTAACCCATAAATATTAATCTATGTATCGCCACATGTTCCGTGGCTTTACCTGTGCCCCATTACATTTTGCTCTTTGGACAGCTGGCTTGCATCTCTTCCCCCTCTGTCTTTCTTCTTCCTGTCTCTTGGATTTCCTGCCTGGCTATAACCTAACTCGCCATAGGCCAGAGCAGCTTCTTTATTAACCAGTCATAGCAACACATATTCACAGTGTACAGAAAGACATCCCCCAGCACTTCCCCTTTTCTGTCTAATCAAACTACACACACTTTGATAGAGGCATAGACCCACTGCCTCCCAGAGTTAGTGGTGAATTACCTCCACCATGTTGGGAAGCTGATGTGGGGAGAGCCAGAAGCCAAGGCTGCTGTTTCAGTCCTAGCCATGCTGCAATTTAAAGCAATAAATTCACAAAAAGACAAATTCAGATGGAATAAACCTCTAAATGGTTTACATTATGTGTAAAAATATATGTAGGCTTGGAAGAGAGAGGAAAAGGAGTATGAGCAGCTATATAAAGAAATATATAGTTTTAAAAAATAAAATCTTTAAAGAGACAGTAAAAGTAATATAAAAGTTAAGCCAAATAAAGATAGAAATCACACAGAAAGTCTGGATTATATTGTCTTTGGGATTTTTAACTGCAGAAAGACATTTGATTGTAAAGGCTGCTCAGTTAAACATATATATTTAAAGGTATCTTGACTACAAAATTGGTGTCTAAGGATACATTGCTTTGGAAAAGAGGTTCTGCTTTTGTTTCCACAGAAGATAAGAACCTATGGATTGCTTCCAAGCTAATATGGTTTGATCAAGGAAAACTCCCTGAGAGGTCTCTAGATGTTCCAATATCCAGAACAGCTTCAAGACAACTGGCTCAGACAATGCAGTCTCATAGACTATTCCAGTCAGGGCTTGACCATAATGCTAAATTTTTTTGAGTCTCCATAAGACTACCAGCACCCCCAACCAGCAGGAAGTAGTATGAGAAGTTATGTCCAAATTCCAAAAATGTCATTTATAAATGTTTATTTTTATTTAAAGGGGGTTGGTTATAATTGCATTCTCTTTCTAAAGAAAAAAAAGGATGGTATAGATATGATAGGATAAAAGGGTAGATTATTGAATCTACTTTTAAAGAGCAACAACTTGTTTAAAATGTTTTATATTACTACAAATTTTATTTTATTGATGCAAATTTAAAGTTAATTTTCTTATACTGTATGTATATTTCTACTCTTGTTTAAGGTATTATGTTTGTGCAGCTCATTTGAAATTGTAATGTATAATTAAGAAATACAGATTAATAATTAGTCATCCATGATAATCAAACCTACAGTCATGTTAGTTAAGTTTTCTAGGTATACATAGTTATTTTTCAATTAGGTAGGTAATCTTCAAACACTTCAAAGACCTACAGAATATGGCATTTAAAATTTTTTAAGAACTTTGACTTTTCTGGACATTGAGACATGTCTGCTCCTGGCAGCACTAATATACTTCAGAGAAGATGATGGGCATAGAAGAAACTCCATATAGAGTTTGCTTTCCTTATGGCAAAAGTTAGCCATTTGAGCAAGAAACTGTTCTTGCCTGGACTGCTTGACAAAATGTTGTATCAACTGGATATGCAGGACCCATGAAAACATGACCACTAAATTTTGCCAAAACAAGGAGAGATGGTCCTTCAGATTCCTGCTTCGCAGAGGAGACTGCCAGACATTCTTCAGGACACAGGGAGAAGTAATTGAGAAACTCTAGACCTATAGGCTGAAGATGGATACCCCAACATTACAGAGGAACTCTGGATGACTGTCCAGGCAACTAGCTGTCTCTGTCATTCTAGATTTTTGGAAGTTGCTTACAATGCACTTTCTCTTTAATTAGGTAATATTGTATCCTTCTGGGGTCTTTGATGTAGCTGAAGACTAGATAGTTCTAATTTTCCTTGCTTATGATAAAAGATAAATTAGATATGAAACTTTAGACTCACAAATGTAGGATAGATGATAGAATATTTTCTTTAATTTTGCCAAATACAAATAGACTAGATATTTTAACTGCAATTCTTGCTCGACAACTGTTCTACTATATGTAATTTTACTATGTTAAAGTTAAAAACCTTCCTTTTTGATTAGATAGAAAAGGGAAATGCTGGGGGATGTCTTTCTGTACACTGTGAATATGTGTTGTTCCCATTGGTTAATAAATGAGCTTCTTTGGCCTATGGCAAGGCAGCTTAGAGACAGGTGGGAAATCAAAGGAGAGAGACAGGAAGGAGAAATGAGGAGTCTAGAGGGAGATACCAACACCACCAGGAGAAGCAAAATGTGGAAGTACCAGTAAGCCATGGCCACATGGCAACTTATAGATAGATAGAAATGGGTTAAGTTATAAGAGCTAACTAGTAAGAAGCCTGCCATAGATTATACAGTTTTGTAAATAAATATTAAGCCTCTGTGTGTTTACTTGGGCCCAAGTAGCTATGGGACTGTGGGTGAGAGAGATTTGTCTGGACCTCAGGGAGGAGAGGGCAGGCAAAATTCGAGAAACCTTCCAACTACAGGTAGATCCAGCAGACACAGGGCTCTGGTAACAGGGCTTGAGTGTTACAGGTGAGCTCTGCTTCAGATCAGAACTCCCTCTGTTGCCTATCATCATGATGTGAGCAAGCAGCCCTCTTCCTGTGTCCGCACAGAGCTGGTCTTATGGTCATGTCTTTTACATCACTATGAACCATATTCCCAAAACCATGAGCCAGAAGAAACCTTTCCTCTCTTTGGGTGTTTTTGTAAAGTATTCTGTCACAGGGTCACAAAAGTAACTCACGCACATGCAAACACTAAGCCATTTTATGTAGAACACCTGAACACCTATAGATTTCAGTATGGTGTGAGGTTCTGATGCCCTTAGGAAAGGAACACATTGCGATGAAACTCCATGACCAAATGAAATTTGTAGAGGAAGGCATTATTTCACCTTACAGTACCACTCCATCATCCATCACTGAGCAAAGTCAGGGTAGGAGCTCACAAAGAGCAGAAACCTGAAGGCAACAGCTGAGGCAGAGGCCTTGGAGGAATGCTGCTTACTGGCTCTCTCCCCTGGCTTGCTCTCCTGGGATATCTTCAGGAATTCGAACCCTATCACATGGTGTCAAGCCTTAAGTTTTTTGCCTCTCCTGACTTCTCATGGTGCCAATCCTCAACTGCTCTCCGTAACTCCATCATGTTGTCAAAGCCTGTACTGCCTGGGAGACTTTTACACATAGCCAAGTTCAGCTGCCAGCATGATATGTAGCTTTAGCCCCCTCCAGACCACAGGTTCTGTGTGCTGACCCTTAGGAAATATTCCCAGATTTATGACCCTCAGTGATGCTTGTCTCTTCTTAATCATCTCTAATTTCTCAGCTTCAGAGAGTCATCATCAATTGTCCCAGTAGAGCAAAGATTTCACTTCAGTGGTACTGTTCTCTTATTAATCACAGCTGAATCTTTGGCCCAGCTGACTAAACACCACCAATTCTTAACACAATATATCACACAAATGGCCCTGGGAGACTTTGCATTTTTTTTTTGAAACTTCACAAGCCAGGCCTCCATTGTCTGCACTGCAGTTAGGATTATCCTCCAAGTTCCCAAAACAGCTCTCCAAGCTCTCAACACTCAATGGTTTTTCTAGCCTAGAGTTCAACTGCCATCACAATCCTTTCCAAAACCCATTGTCAGATCTATCACAGCAATACTCCATGACTTGGTACTAATTTCTGTCCTAGTTAGGGTTTCTATTTCTGTGATAAAACTCTATAATTAAAAGCAACTTGGAGAGGAAAGGGTTTATTTTATCTTACAGTTCCATATCACAGTCCATCACTGAGGGAATTCAGAACAAGAACTCAAACAGCATAGGAACTTGGAGGCAGGAACTGATGTAGAGACCATGGAGGCATAATGCTTACTGGCTTGTTCTCTATGGCTTGCTCCCCATGGCTTGCTTGGCCTGCTTACTTACAGCACCCAGGACCACCAGCCCAGGGCTGGCACCACTCTCAGTGTGCTGGGCCCTTCTACACCAATCATCAATGAAGAAAATGAACCACAGGCTTGCCCACAGACCCATCTGGTGGGGGCATTTTATCAATTGAGGCTTCCTCTTCCCAAAGGACTCTAGATTATATCAAGTTGACATAAAACCAGCCAGCACAAGTATGATGCAGATTTGGAATTATCAGACATAAAGTCTAAGTTTCTATGATTAATATGTTTAAAATGTCAAAATACATTAAAAATAGATGGCATGCAAAAGAAATGGCTAGTGTCAGCAAAAAAACAAAAAAGTAAACAAAAACAAATAATCTAATCAATCCCAGCTCTTACAAAGTGAAAGCAGGAAACTTAGAAGTTTAAGATCAACCCTGACTACATAGAGTCCTAGTCACTGCCTGGGACACATGAAGCTCCATCCAAAGTGTGTGTGGCAGGGGGAGAAATACCTGAAATAAAACAAGCAAGCAAACAACAACAAAACACATAGAGGGAGTCAGGAATAGAAAGCACCAATGTGTAGACTGGCCAATAGAATAAAATAACTGTGAGAGGCACACAGGTTCGTGTACTCACAGATAAGTACTACAGGAATGAGGAATGTTAAACACACAGGGTTATCTCTTCAAATAGAGAGATGTATAACCTGTTTTCAGATCAAAAGTTGGGAGCAGATGTGATTAATGGCCCGGTGACCTTTCTGTTATCCTTATGACCAAGACCACATTGTATTTTCCATGAGACCCTTACCATGAGCTTATTTTTCTCAGTTAATCTATAGAAACTATCTTTATGAATGGTGTCACATGTAGTCAAACTATAGAAACTATCTTTATGGAAGATGTCACATGTACTTTACAAAGCATTTCAATGAAGTCATGTCTTAAGCTTTATTGTGCACATGGGATGGAGTTATTTATCACCAGTAAATTTTCATCCAATTGCATTGTGCTTAAATGTGTCAAAAATAAACTACTTAGGGTCAGATTCTCGAAGTTTGAACCAAAACCAGCTACTGAATTGTGTTAAACTAAACTGCCTTCTTGCCTCCGGTGAATCATTACTGCGTTGGCTGTGGTGTTCACAGAGACTGCCACAACTAATCAAAATATAAAATGAAAAAAAGAATAATGCATAAAAAGTTTAAGAAAATAGAATGTAAAAGACCTATGGGACAATGCCAAAACATTTGATATATGCATACTGGAATACTAAAGATATGAAAAAGAGAATAAAACAGAGAAAAGTACTTGAAGTAACAATGTCCAAGAACTTCCCCAAATCAGTGGTTAATTGTAAATGTATTTTTCTGAAAACATTTCTCGCCTTCAAAGAGAATAAAGTTGTGCCAGAGCTTGCTACCAAGTTAATAATAAGCTTTGAGATAATTTGTGACCATGTATGTAACCTGCTATCCTACTACTAATGTTTGACCTGCTTTTAAGAGAACAATGTAACCAACCACATTGTACCATATAATCAGCATTTACAACTTAAGCTAAATGCATAAATTTAATCTTAGACTGTACTCCTCTATGTCCTTGACTAAGAAGAATGTATTTGTGTGTTGTGGCAATCATTTGCTGAAAGCAGCCAAGAGGTTGAAATCAACGTTAAACAAGGCAGAAATCCCATCCATGTTGGAAGCAACATGTGGATAACATAACATCTACATGAGATTTCGTGTGCTGTTCTGGGTCTGTTGGGGTTGGTAGGATAAGGTCTTCCCTTCTAAAACTCTATTAAAGATTTCCGTAAAAACTATCCCTCAACCCTTTCCATACCATGTTCTCTGTGCAGTTCAATAAATGCGGAACAAAGTCCTTTGTTAGAGGCAGGCAAGACGGTCAGACACAGGCAACACACAACCTGTAGGCACAACACGGACAGGCAGGACAGACAGGCAGGACAGACAGGCAGGACAAACAGGCCAGTAACCATAAACTACAGACAAAAGACATAGGGAATGCAGAACTCAAATATGGGCTAATCTGTTCCAAGAGGAATTTTTCTTTTTTCATTTCTTAAGGCGACATTGATGCAGTAGACACCAAACTACAGATCATTAGCAAAGAGAATACCAACTATGATAAAAATAAAAATTAAAAAATCTGCTTCCCAGCCCAGCATACCCAGCATGCAAAATTCCAAGGGGAGCAGAGGAAGGAAGGAAGGAGAAAAGCCTCATTTCTAATGAATGAAAGATAAGAACTACAGTGGAATTGTTACTCAACATGTGTACAATTGTAAAAAAAGAAAAATATTGCTCCTGGAACTAAAAGGAATTACATATGAATGCAGGATATGAGGCTGGTGTATAAAAGTCCATCCATTTCCTCTAGTGTTAGCAATAAACAAGTAGAATTATAATGTAAAAATGTGCCATCGTTTTTATTGGAATCCCAAAAATGAGATGCTTACACATAAATCTAACAAAAAAATATATAAGACCAAAACAGAAAAACACTATGAAAGCCTGGTGAAGGATGTCAAGGAAGATTGAAATAATAGGGTGATAGTCCATGTTCACCGACTAGAATAATCAATATTGTTGTGAAGTCAGTTCTTCCCACCTTCCCCTGTGTCGAAGACACATTCAGTCATGTTCCAATGAAGAATTTAGTAAGATATTTTGTGGATATCAAAATGCTGATTTTCAAGTTTATTTGAAAACACAAAAAGGCCATGATGGCTGGCTAAGTACTCAAGAAGAACCAACCTGGAAGAGTGGTACCACCTGATTCTAGACTTACTGTGAGAATCCAATAATCAGGACAGGGAGGTATTGACCAAACGGACAAAGAAATCAATAGTTCACAACAAAGAGCCCAGAAACAGCTGAATAAATATAGTAAATAATCTTGATGGAACAATACAATGCATCGGAGGGGGAAAATCTTTTCAACAAGTGGCTCAGAATTAACTGGACATCAACAGTAAAACAAGTAAAATTAATCTAGCCATGGATATTATACATTTAATGAAAACTCAAAATGATTCATGGATCTCAATGCAAAATGGTAAAACTCACAGAAGTTCACACAGGAGAAAACCTGTGTGTTGATCAACCTCTGGGTTGATGGCTCTTTAAATGTAACATCAAAGGCATGATCCACGAAAAATATCCATAATCTAGGTCTCATTTAAATTTCTGCTATACAGAAGACATTGTCAGGAGAATAAAAAGTCAAGCTACAGCTTGGGACAAAATGTTTGCAAACATCATATTTGATAAAGGACTGTTATCCATATTACACACAAAAAAAACCCTCAATAATAAGAAAAGAAACCATTCTCATCAAAGACCTTAACAAACACCACAAAATAGATACAGATGGCAAATCAGCATGTGAAAAGATGTTTCTGCATTGTGAGTCATCAAGGAAATGCAAATTAAAACACTAATGAGTTACTCTGGCACACCTATTAGATGTTTCAAATCCCTACACCGTCGGAACCAAATCCTGGCGAGGGCATGAAGCACAAGCACGCTTACTCATTGCCTGTGGGAATGCACAAGGGTAAAGCCACTTTGTACAACAGCTTAGCAGTTTCTTACAGAGAAAAACATACTGCGTTTACATGATCCATCAATACATGCTTCTTGGTCTTTATCCAAATGAGCCAAAAATTTACACACGCACACCACCCACTGAAAGGTCTTGGATGCAGGTTCAAGCAGACACTGAGACCGAGTGTTGGGGCAGAAGAGATTTATTTAAAGAGTTACTAATGCCAGCCAGCCAGACATTGGCATGGCAAGTTCAAGCCCCAGCACCACAGACAGAAAGACAGCAGGAGCTCTGAAGAGAGGAAATCAAGTCCCATGCTGTAATAGTAATGGAGATTTCTTCTTATAACACTTCTGAGGAAGTGAGTGGCTTCTTGGCACAGGCCTGCATCCAGGCTTCCTGATTCCCAGACAGGAGGCAAGGAAGGGGAGGGAACCAGGATGTGCAGACATCATTACCCCCTTTGATACAAATTCACCTCCCAATGTGAGAGACCCTGGCACCTGGAGCTCTGTTAGCTAGGATTCCCACAATGTTTCGATTGAGTGTCTGTCAATGTCTGTGAGAGAAAGGGCAGCTGCAGGTCTTGTAGTCTGTCAGCAGCTGGATTCTAACACAGCATTCTTACACCCACACACAGATGTTTATAGTCAATTGATAAACGATTGCCAAACTTGGAAGCAACTAGACTCCTTTGGTAAGTGAATGGTTAACGTCGTTTGCTCTGGATATAACATTATGCCAACTTAGACTTTGTCCCAGTAAGGTAGGGAGCCGTAACATCTACAGTAGAACAATACAGAGGTAGGCTGGTCTTGTAGTCTGTCAGCAGCTGGATTCTAACACAGCATTCTTACACCCACGCACAGATGTTTATAGTCAATTGATAAACGATTGCCAAATCGTGGTGATGGTAAAGGAGTTATTGCCATTCCCAAGGGAGGGTCAGGAGACCATCAGCAGGGATTCCAGCTATTGTGTGCCCAAGTCCCCCAGCTGTACAATGGAAAGTTAATTTAAAGCAAGATTCCATGTGTAGCTTTCCTGTGCTCCCACAGATGATGGGCTAAGACTTCGCAGAGATCCAGCATTTCGGGTTACTCATGCTCCTGTGAGCAGCTCCCAAGCCATACTTTGTAAGAAAGTCCTATAAACTCATTGGTTTCACCAACTTGGACTTCAGTGAAGTTGTACTTTGGCCTGTTGCATTGATGCTACTTTGGTGAGGAATGCAGGAACAGATTATAGTTCTCTGACAATTCCAGTTCCTGCCCAAGTTTTATTGAAAGCAGAAGCTAGCACGTACTACCCACAATGGGAGAGGGGATCCAGGGCCCAAATTTAATCTGAAAAAAAATCAGAACTTGTATATGTTTGAGGTATGATGGGATTCCATTTCTCCCCAGAATTGGCTGGTTTGGGCTATTTCAGAGGATTAGCTCTAAATAGAGAAAGGGAAGCTGATCAGTTTCTTCCACAGAGCTCCCCTCCTTGGCCCTGTGGGAAATTTGAAAGTCCAGATGAACAGCTCCCTCTGGTAATAAACAGTCCACCAAGTATTTTGGTGGGAGAAGGGAGAAGAATCAGGAGGTTGGTTAGCTTAAACATTTAAGTCAAAAGTACGTTAATCTATTGGAGTCTCTTTTTCATGTCTGGCTACCTAGCAGGGATCTGTCTGGCTCCTAGGACTTCAGTGGATGCTCATCTGGGGTAATTAGATGTTTGTTTGCATCCTCCAGGACCTGTTAGCACAGCAGTTAAATAAACTGTAATATATCCAGACAAAGGAATATCATTCTCCACTCAGAAGAAGTGAGCTTTTGGGCTTCGAGAAGACAGAACAGCTCCAGTGCAAGATTCAAAAGGAGAGCAATCAGGCTGGAAACACTTCATGGTTCAAGCCCAGGGTGCTTTGCAAAAAGCCGACCACAGGAATGAGAAAAAAGTCCAGCACTTGCTAGACACTGGGAAATAGAGGGTAAAAAGGTTACATGGAGGACTGCCAGGACAGTGGAACTACACTGTAGAATATTCCTCGAAGGCAGTGGGTATGTGTCAGTGTGCACCCGCCCAAAGCTCTGGAATATGCCACACCACAAATGAACCCTGGTGTGAATTAGAGGGTAATGCCATGCCAGGGAAAAGGTAGGAAAAGGATCATGGGAAATGTTCACATATATTAACAGCATGGCCACATGGGAAATCCCTGAATCTAAGGCCTGTTTGACATTTGAAAAGGTTCAACTCTTTTGAAAATCAAAGTAATCAACATTTCAGGATGTAAGTTCTCATGCCCCCTCCCCCTGTAGACTCGTGATGGACCATTGTCATGGCTAAAGAAAGTTCATTTTATAGTAGGCGTTCATCTTGGTCACTAACAGCTGTTTGTCTTGCCTTCAAGTTCCTGGAAGATAACTTCCCAGCATCCATGACTTCTTGACCCCCACCCAGAAATATGCAGCCATGACTATCTGCTTTGTTACGATATGACTAATTGCTGTTCTGGGGCTCCTGTAATTTGCTTATGCAGACATTCAAGGCTATTTCAAGGCCACCTTGACTACCTAATCTTGGCAGAACAGAATAGCTCTTGGCTTGCTTGTGCAGATATCCAATGTCTTCTTGTGGTTTTCTCCTTCAAAAGTCCTTCTTTTACCTGAGTCTGTGTGGCAGTGCCTGATTTGGTCTAGAGATTTCAGCCCTGCTAGCAGTTTTAATAAGTTTGGCTACTTAAAAGTTGAATTGAGTCTGGTGGTCTTTTCCCAATGATCTCAAACTCCATAACACCATAGGAGATATTTATTGATCAAATAACATTCATTCCCAAGAGCTGAGATATTAAAATCTTGTGGAAACGGACATTGGGTTAGTTTGACTGCTTCTAGCTGACATTAGGGTCTTAGAGGGCTTCAGAAACTTGACTCTTTCTGACTTTCAGGCATTGGAGGGTGATAACAGGGTTGTAGATAGCATGAGACTGTTTCAGGGCCATCTGAGTGTGGATTGACAGTAGACAAGAATAGATACAATTAAGACAACAATTGAGTACACAAGGTCCAGAGATTAAGAACAACAACAAACAAACAGACAAACAAAAACACACACAAAAAAGGAGTGGACAGTCACAGCTTTGCTCAATTATTCTACAGAGTACACAAAAGATTTTCACTGTTTTGTGTTCTCTGTGGGGTTTCCCTGGGAGCTTTTAAAGCCCCATAGTCTACAAATATGTATGTAGGTGACATTAATTTATTATATTATGTTATGTAGGTAGTTTGAGTTCTATTTTCTTTTGGTAAGACGGTCAAGTTTTTAATGTTACTACATGTATTGGTTACTTTTCTACTGCTGTGATGAAGCCCCATAAGCAGGGCAACTTTTGGAAGGAAGAGCACATTTGTCTTATGGTTTCAGAAGGAGAAGAGCTCATCATGGCCGGAAGCCACAGGCATGGCAGCTGATAAACCCATACCCACCCAAGAGCCATAGGCTATTTGATAAAAACCCAAACATCAGACATAAGAAATCCTCTTTTGAGTTATTGGTCAGGGGACTATAAGAGACATCCAAAACAATATAGGCTATTGCTGTTGTCCCTGGTTGCCTCCCAAAGGTTGATTTTAAGTCCCTGTTGCTAAAGATACAGTGCACTTTGGACAGAGAACTCTGAGAACACTATGGCTGTCTAAACAGGAATTGACGAGTGCAACACCAATAGACAGGATAACATGTCATAGAATATTATTTTAAGGTGTGTTACTTTTGTTTATGTTGCATTTGTTTAACTCTGTGAAGCTATGTTACTTTGCCTGTCTAAAATATCTGATGGTCTAATAAAGAACTGAATGGCCAATAGCAAGGCAGGAAAGAGAGATAGGCAGGGCTGGCAGGCAGAGAGAATAAATAGAAGTAGAAATCTGGGAGAAGGAATAAGAAAGAAGTAGCCAGAGAAGAAGGAGGACTCCAGGGGCCAGCCACCAGCTACACAGCAAGCCTCGGAGTGAGAGTAAGATTTATAGAAGTAAGAGAACGGGAAAAGCCCAGAGACAAAAGGTAGACAGGATAATTTAAGGAAAGCTGGCAAGCAACAAGCCAAGCTAAGGCTGGACAGTCATAAGTAAGAATAAGCCTCCATGAGTGACTTATCTGGGAGCTGGGTGGCAGGCCCCCAAAGAGACAAAGAGTAATAAAACAAACAACAACAGAAGGGAGGATCTCCTGGGTCCTGAACTTTAGACAAAGAACTGCAGGCAGCTAAGGAAGGCTGAGAATGGGAGAAATGGTGATTCTTAGTGATAAGTCCCTAAGTTGTCATCCAACACCAAGTCGTCAGCCCTGACTTCATATACACACAAGTACCATGATATAGACTGAGCATGGTGTGTGTGTGTGTGTGTGTGTGTGTGTGTGTGTGTGTGTGTGTGTG